>BOPN01000684.1:286178-296178 GCA_017312705.2 Penaeus japonicus | reverse complement strand
ATGAATATGAACTGATATGGTTGATAGGTATAGTATGTAGATGGATCATTGACTGATGTTTTTATATAGAATAAACAAATAGAGTAGATGAGTCTTTTAGCTTGAATTTAATTTTGATTGAAGTTCCGTTGTGGAGATTTCAAGGATGAAATAAGAATCTATCCATCCATGCAAGAAGTTGTTTCTTAGATATATTGTTTATTTACAACATTATATGATAACTTTATTGTCATATTTTTATCCTTAAGCCAGCTAATATGGAGAGGGATTTTATCAAATGGAACAAGATACTTTAACTCATACTTTGACTGCTGTGATATTGTTAAATAAATAAAGTGTATGAGCATAAAACATATGGATTAGAAAATCTATAGCAAACAAATTTCATATTTAAAGATAGCTCGCATAGCAAGGATTATTGATATTCATTGTTCTTCACAGGATATTTCTCCTGAACACTTTCCATAATGCCTATTTTGCTTTTAAGATATGTTCCATGTCACTTTCCTCTGATCTCTTCTCTTCATAAAATTGATATCCCTCAGTAATTTATTTTCAAGATAGACCAGATGGCTGGTGAATATTGTTGAATATTTGTCAAAGATGTGAGTTCTAGGAATCTACTTATATAATATAGAAGGATATTCATTATGTCCTGTAAGAAAAAAAAAGTATGTTTAATCATTTAAAGAGTGTATAGCTACAAGTCTCTTAAACCCTAATACAGAATGTTTGTTTCAGAGTAACTGGCGGTGAACTGTTTGATAGAATTGTTGAAAAAGGATCGTACACAGAAAAAGATGCCTCACATCTCATACGACAAGTATTGGAGGCTGTCGATTATATGCATGATCAAGGTGTTGTTCATCGAGATCTAAAGGTAAGTGGAAAAAACAGCAATAATTCTCATATAATATATACAGTGATTAATTAGATACTCCTAAGTACTATTATTGTTTAGGTATAGTTATATTGTTGTCTAATGTTATTCCTTTGGAGGTTCACTAATTGGGCTATTCATCCCCCTAGGGGATTTTTTTTTGCAATAACAGGATCATTTAATAACAGAAAAAATTAATCCCAACATGTAGTTAGTTTTCCATTTATATTTGCAAAATAACTTGTTTTAGATATATGATCTTTTAGTTTTGCAAGATTCAATAAGGTTATGAATTTGAGTATTGTATATTACTCTATGTACTTCTAGAAATCAAGACAGAAATACTAGTAGCCTAATACCTACAAGAGATATGTGAACTATTCATGTAGATTATATCATTTTTAAGGAAAATAATAGATGCTTTCATTTTATAACTCTATTTTTTTTTAATTTCAGCCTGAAAATTTGCTTTACTACAGTCAAGATGAGGATAGCAAAATTATGATAAGTGATTTTGGCCTCAGCAAGATGGAAGACTCTGGCATCATGGCAACAGCATGTGGCACACCTGGTTATGTTGGTAAGCTTAATTTCAGAGTGTAATGAATAATAATGTATAATGTAGTTTTATGCCAATTCTGAACCACGAGAAATTGAATTACAGTTTTGTATATGGTTCTGGTATTTTCATATTTAGATTACTAAAAAATGATAGAAGACATTGAAACAAATTTGGTTGTGTTTGTGAGTCTCAGGAAAGGTGTTGGATTTTATGCAATCATAAGTTACTGCAAACATATAAATGTGCATGATTATGCAAATGTAAATATGTAACTGTAAGTGCAGATACAGATCCATGCATATGCAAGTATATATTTACAAGAATGTGCACAGTTAAGAAAGAAGAAGAATCTTCTAGGATACAGATATTATAGGAACATTAGTTTCTATCTAGAGTTATTATTTCTATTAGTGTTTTATATATTACTGAAGTGAGTTTCTACCTCTAGAACTTGTAGCTGGGTTATTTGGTGTGGGCTGATTTTCATGGGTGTTGGGTGTGCCCTGTTTTTATTCAGTCATAAGGGTGTGAGATATAAGTAAAAAAAAAAAAAAAGGTAAAAATGTGTGAAGATGTTATTACATAATGCAGAAACATAGATACAGAAAACAACACAGATTAGAATGTATTTGAGAATTGTGAGGTGTATAATAGGCTTCTCATTGTGGATTGATATTGAACTAAAAGGGAATAAGGGTAAAGAGGAAAGACTGACTTCAGGAGAATGTGTGAACTGAAGCCGTTAAGGAAAAGTTAATGGTTTCAGAGTTATGAGAATACATACGTTCATTGTAAGAATTTTTATTAAGTTATGTATGTATTTGTTTTTCAGCTCCAGAAGTGCTGGCACAGAAACCTTATGGGAAAGCTGTAGATGTATGGAGTATAGGTGTAATTGCATATATTCTTCTTTGTGGTTACCCTCCATTCTATGATGAGAATGATGCAAACCTTTTTGCACAGATTCTAAAAGGTATGAAAAACATGTCATCGTAATTTTTTTCAGGTTTTAAAAAGTTTTTATAGTCATTTCTGAAATTATAACATATGAGAAACTAGATACAGTTTAAGGATGAGTTTAATTTTATGAAGTTACAACTTGCTACGGTAAATATTCTTATACTGATGGAAATGCATTTCTAAATGTTGTAGTATTACGAATCACAAAAAAATGCTGGAACATGCACATGCAGATATTATAAAATACAGCCATAGTAAGAAGAAGATAAAAGTTGTGATGTTCTGAACTTTTTTGAAAGTTCTTTGGATGGAGATGAAAAAATGGATATCCTCTGACAGAAGAAGACCTTTCAAACAAGTTTAGTATTCATGATAGTTAGATTTTTTTATTTTTAGCTTTCAGTTATATGTTATTTCAATAAAGAAGGGAAATGGAGATATCATATATATATATATATATATATATATATATATATATATATATATATATATATATGTATATATATATATACATATATATATATATATATATATACATATATATATATATATATATATATATATATATATATATATATATATATATATATATATATATATATATATATATATATATATATATATATATATATATATATATATACATATATATATACATATATATATATATATATATATATATATATATATATATATATATATATATATATATATATATATATATATATATATACATGTATATATATATATACATATATATATATATATATATATATATATATATATATATATATATATATATATATATATATATATATATATATATATATATATATATATATATATACATGTATATATATATATATATATATATATATATATATATATATATATATATATATATATATATATATATATGTATACATATATATATATATATATATATATATATATATATATATATATATATATATATATATATATATATATAATATATATATATATATATATATATATCAACATAAGATAAGTTTTTTATGTTAACATTGGTGAGTTGTCTTGAAAGAGACATGGAGAATTCTTCAATACTAATAGTATTTAATGTATCTCTTTAAAGGTGAATTTGAATTTGATTCTCCTTATTGGGATGAAATCAGTGATTCTGCCAAGGACTTCATCCGCCAGTTGATGTGTGTTGATGTTGAAAAGAGGTACACCTGTAAGCAGTCTCTCGGACATCCATGGTAAGGGTGTTTTCGAATCATGTAAAGAGTGCTTTACGTTGTTCGTTTTTATTGTTTTGGGTAGTTTTGGAGATGAAGTGGTATTTTTATGGAAATGTTAAAGTTAAATGTGTTGCAGTATCAGTGATTCAGATGTTGCATGATAGTTAGTAGCACTACCACTGTTTTCTTTTTGTAATTTACTTTCTAAAATGTTAATTTTAATGATAGAAACACTTAAAATCAAAATACATACTCAATGGAAGATAGCTGAAGGATTGATAATATACTTACAGGAAAGAATCCTGTCAGTATTGGATGAGTAATGTCTTCTTTGTTAACTTTGAACTTTTTAATCCATATGGGTAGAATGTGTTTTCAATATTTTGTGATTATTTGATTTTACAAGCATCTCTTTTATAGGATTTCTGGAAATGCAGCCAGCGACAAGAACATCCACAGCTCTGTTTCTGAGCAGCTGAAGAAGAACTTCGCAAAGAGTCGATGGAGGGTAAATATGAAATATATGCATGTTTTTAAGAATATTTCTTTTTTATCTTATTAAACTCTTTCAAAAGACTGTATATAGATCCTTTGGCAGTTCTGTCCATCTGACACACTTCTGCATTTTTATAAATCACACCAATTTCTTGTCTTGTTGGTGTTTAACTATATTCCTATCTAAGGTTTGAGGCCTGGGGCTCAGTAGTCTGCTTTGAAGGTAATGTTGTAATGTTTGGGATGTCATCGTTCTGGACAAAGATATTCCCAGTACTTATAGTATTAACTGCATCTCATCAACCTATTATGTACAATGGATATAATGATTGAACATGGAGTTAAATTACTTGTTTGAATTTCTGAAGAAAAAAAATCCAGCATGTTTATTTTTTTACTTTATAGTACTCCAACATTTTTTTTTTTTTTTCAAGTAAACAGATTTTGAAGATATTGCTCATCACTTTTAGTAATTTATAAAATCAATAGCATATAACTAAAGATAATCCTAATGTATCTACAATAGATGATTTTTTTCACAACCTTTTGTAATAGTGTTGATGGATGATTTTTTCGCTCTCAGGCTACAAAGAATTGGTGCATATAACATCTATGATAATTCTTTGTATAATTCTCAGTGGATAGTATTGGTGGTGTATTTCATCATTTGGTTGAAACAAAGCATGCGTTCAAGACCTGTAGTGTGATTATGTGGCAGACTTGGGATTCAAATTACTCTTGTTGGTATTCTGGAATAAAGTGAACTTAGAAAAAATAAAGGAATAATAAACAAAAATCAGTATAGTATATATATATATATCTACCTGTCTATTTATCTATCTAATGTACACACACTTGCACTCACACTCACACTCACATTCACATTCACATTCACATTCACATTCACATTCACATTCACATTCACATGCACATTCACATTCACATTCACATTCACATTCACACACACACACACACACACACACACACACACACACACACACACACACACACACACACACACACACACACACACACACACACACACACACACACACACACACACACACACACACACACACACACACACACACACATACACACACACAAATTTATACTTATATTCATATGCATATAAACATTTATATGTATGTATATAGGTATGTATGTATGCATATACTGAGCTGCCAAGAGCAAAGCTAGGCACAGGTACATTGTAGCATAATTGAAATGATTGTAGAAACAAATAATTATAATATGGATCAAATAAGTGAAAGTGTTATTAAAACTGCAAGAAACATGTGAATATGAAGCTTTTGTTTTGGTTTGTGCATTGTTAAGTTTCTTGCATCTGCAGCAAATTGAATAAAAATCCAATGATAGATAATGAAAAACCAAAGCTTCTTGCAGGACTGAAACCCAGGGCAGATGCCTTGCCTAGCCTCCCTCTGGTTGTTTTGTGTATATATGTATATACTTATATATATGAAGACAGGTAGATAGTTTGAAGCAGAGAGATGTATATATAACAATATAATTGGTAACAATAAGTGAGAGTTGCTAGGCTAATTATTAAAAGGGTTTAGAGCTTCATTCTTTTGAGGAGAGTGTAGATTCCATGATGAAATTTTTATTTTAATTTCATTGCCTTGCTTATCTAGTATATCTATTTACACTAGATTACAGCTCTTATTGTCTCCTATCACTAAATTTTAGGAAGAGAGGCCAAAAATAACCTCAGAAATTTAAATCATTAGCCAAAAGTAGAATATTTATATTTCACTGAAATTTGTTGGTATAATTAAAGTGTTTCAAAATTGTATTTGTTATAACAGTAACTCTTGCACAGAAAGTAGTCCAGAAAATGCTTAATCATCCTATTATACAGGTTAAGAATGGGTGAGAAATGTGTTAGAATTTCTGATAAATGTACAGTCAAAGCAGTTATATGTGTGATTCACAAAATTAATTATATGACTTATGTAAGTGAATTCTACACATGGAAATAGAAAAAGTTATATGTGTACAATGTATAAAGATGTTAGCAGGTATAGATAGACTCTTCAAATGGTGTATGATGATTTTATCAATGACAGATTAGTTATTATCTATAATCATATGATCACTTTTTAGTTTGAGAAAGGATGTTGGCTTTTTCTATATTTTTATTTAACTATTTTTTCTTTTTGATATTGAACTGTATGTTGCAAACATTTGTGTGTGTTTCTGATAGGGTAATGCTCTAATATTAGATAGAAAGCATTCCACTGTATTTCTTGCAACTTTACTTTTCATATAGATAGATGAATTTTGGGTGGGTATGTTATGATGCCATTTCATAGAGTTCACTTTAGATACATTTTTGCAATCTGAATAATGATTCATATATATACAGTCAAAACTTGAAAATCCAGATAATGAAAAAAAATGAAAAACAAGAACGTAAATACTTTTATCTTGACTTTATGATTTGTGATTATATGCTTTACAAGGATAGATATTGCAAAAATTTAATTTCTTGTAATGCTTAGTTTTAACATCTTCTCAAGGAAAGTAATATGGCAATCCAGTAATATACTCCGATATCAGGGAACCATGGACATTAAGAGTTAGGTTTAACAGGTTTGGAGTTAGAGGAAAAAATAGTTTAGTTGTAAACATTATATTACATTAAATATAAGTCATTGAAGTTGTATAGATAAAAAAAAATATTAATAAATAAGGTCTGTGTTTTAGCACTTTTGTCTGAAAGTCTTCACATAGGACAAAAACATTGACTTACCACATATTCAGGATGATATGAAACTATCCCTATCCCTATCTTTTAGTTAAGGATCAAGTTTTGACTGTACGTTTAATATTTCTTAATATGCTTGTTAGTCATATACATTCTTTTTCAACCAGTGTTTTCTTTTGCACTTGTATGATCTACAGTTCAATATAGCTTTTGGAAATGTCAAGTATAATGATTAGCTCTTATCTTGCTTGCCTTTTTCTCTAAGGAAAAAAATGCATATTATGACAGAGTTTATGTATAATATTACATTGGATAAATATTTTTGTACATAGATGTAGAATAAATGTAACTGATAAAAGGCACATTAATTCATAGGTTGCAGGCTTATGGCTTTCAAACCATCAAGCTATTAAGCATTATACTCAATGAGTCTCCAGTAAAGTGTAAAGAATTACTGTCCATCTGTGAAGTAAAAAATGAACAATGATATCTGTTCATAATTTTGCTGGTCATCCTCTCTTACTCGTTTGTGCTTATGATTTATAGTATTCTGAAATGGTAAAATACCTTAGAGATAGTTCAGAAACTAGCTCACCATATCTTGATATACATAAGAAGCTATGTTAAAGCATGTATATGACACAAGAGATTGGTTACTAATTAATTACATTTTTTCCTCAACAAAACACTTAAAATTGTCATAACATACAAAATGATATGAAAATGTGTGTGCATATGTGTGTACATGTGTGGGTGCAAGCGTGTGTGTATGTGTTTATGTGTGTTTGTATATGTACGTGTGTGTGTGTCCATGTCTGTGTATGTATGCACATGTGTGTGCACATGTGTGTGTGCGTATATGTGTGTGTGTGTGTGTGTGTGTGTGTGTGTGTGTGTGTGTGTGTGTGTGTGTGTGTGTGTGTGTGTGTGTGTGTGTGTGTGTGTGTGTGTGTGTGTGTGTATGTGTGTTTGCATGTGTGTGTGTGTGTACATAAGTAAGCATTTGTGTGTGTGTGTGTATGTGTGTGTGTGTGTGTGTGTGTGTGTGTGTGTGTGTGTGTGTGTGTGTGTGTGTGTGTGTGTGTGTGTGTGTGTGTGTGTGTGTGTGTGTGTGTGTGTGTGTGTATGTGTGTGTATGTGTGTGTGTGTGTGTGTGTGTGTGTGTGTGTGTGTGTGTGTGTGTGTGTGTGTGTGTGTGTGTGTGTGTGTGTGTGTGTGTGTGTGTGTGTGTGTGTGTGTGTGTGTGTGTGTGTGTGTGTGTGTGTGTGTGTGTGTGTGTGTGTGTATACATGTATGTACTCTATCTATAGTATATATTCATCTATCTACACACCCACGCAGCGATGAAAAAAAACAACAACATATATACGCGTCTGTGTGTGTATGAGTGTGTGTGTGTATGTGTGTGTGTGTGTGTGTGTGTGTGTGTGTGTGTGTGTGTGTGTGTGTGTGTGTGTGTGTGTGTGTGTGTGTGTGTGTGTGTGTGTGTGTGTGTACATAAGTAAGCATATGTGTGTGTATACATACATAAGTATAAGTGTTTGAGTTGATGTGTGTGTGTGCGTGTGTACTTACGTAAGTGTGTGTGTGTTTGAGTTGATGTGTGTGCGCATGTGCATGTGTGTTTTTGTTCCTATTATCTCCAGTGAGAGAAAAATAGAAACAAAAGGAATAAAAAAGAAGGAAAGTAAGAAAGCAAAAAGAGAATAACATTGTAGCTATTCCTTTGCTAAAAGGTAAAAAAGGACAGTGAGTGAGTCTGAGAGGGTCGTGTGTACTTGGTCAATAGTCATTAAATGGATGCATGTATGTCTTTATGGTTTCATTATATTATTCCATACATTGGCATTGATCTTCTGCTTTACTGAAATATTTAAGGCACGGCTGCAATCCTCTACTTGTTAGTATGGGTTCCAGGCTTTGCTTGAGTGTAGCAGAATGTATTTGATTTGCAAGGGCTGTGAGAGAGGATCTTACCAGAAATCTTGACATAATTATAAGCTCTAGACTCTACACAAAGGGTGTGACATTAATGAGGAGCAGACTTTGAAAGGGCTGTAACTTGTCTCTTGCAGCAACTAATGCATGCAATCGTGATGGTTCACAAGATGCAGCGACTGGCCCTATCCTCCACGAACATGGAGGTGGACACTCCCCCCGCCTGTCCTCCAATTACGGAGGAGGCAGAGGCAAGGGAGGATGAGGGGGAGGAGGAGGAGGAAGGGGTTCACCCAGGTCAGCCTGCCACCACCCACTATCCGTCACCCAGTTCATGGGGCTGCCTCCACGCTTTATAAAATGCTTAGCATAATGGCATATATGTTTTGCAAATGACCATAGATGTCCTACTGTACAATGTGTTTTTTAGTACTGTACCATTTTCATGTTTTGTTAAGGAACCCTTTAATAACCAATATTTAATTAGATTATAAATCATACTTGTTAATTTTGAATAGAGGTTGCCAAAATAACCTGTTTGATAGTTCTGGATTATTAATTACTTTATTAATATTTTACATGACAGCCAAATATTTTAAATGCAGTTATATATTTCAAAAGAAAATAATGTTTTTGTTACTCAAAAAGATAGTCAAGTGCTCTTCAGTGTTTTCAAAATACCATTGATGAAAAATATGAAGTGCATCATATTTGGCATGAAATGATATATAGATAATGGTATAGTATATTTCACTGTATATATCTATATATATGATCACAGTGGTTGTAACTCACAGGGGAGGGCACACTAGTAATTAAAAATTACATAGATTTGGAGGCAGTTTCCTTTTTGCTCTCAGGTGCTCGATTGCAAAACTAAGTCATTGCTCACTACTGTTTTTCTTTATAAAGATTTAGAAAACAAAAAGGATTGATTATGATAGAAAATTTGCTGAGGTTTACAAATAAGAGAGTTTTCTCACTGAAGTTTGTAGAAGAGCACTGAACATTTTTTTGTGAAGTGTCTCAAGTGCTTGTTCAGTATTGGAATGTAGAAATAGAATGTAGAAGCAAAGTTGCGTGACACCAAGTAGAGAGATAAGCACCGGAGGGCCTGGCGTGGTGGCTGTGGCTTTGTGTTAGAATAGGTTGTTGTGTGCCTAAGCAGTCGTGCTGCATCTTGGGGGTGCAGAAGTTCAGACCCC
>BOPN01000684.1:278678-281178 GCA_017312705.2 Penaeus japonicus | reverse complement strand
AAGTTTATGTACACACACACACACACACACACACACACACACACACACACACACACACACACACACACACACACACACACACACACACACACACACACACACACACAGAAGGAAGTACAAGCATACATATATATTATGATTTTCCAGTCTGTTACATAGAATGACATGATTATGAATTATGATTGTCTCTTTTGTAGGATTAAATATCCAAGAAAATTAAATGTCATATTGGAGATAACACAAATGTGAACAGTGAATATTTTCCACCTGAAGTAACATTTTAAATTCTAAGTAACCTGCAAAAGGATCACCTTAAATGTCTGAAATGTTAAGCCAGTTAGGTCTTATACAATTAGTATTTTTGTGATGGGTCACATCTACAGATTTAGAAGAAATACCAGACAGATATGCCATGTTGATATATAGGTAAATTGATATTGACAAATGATTAGAAGCTTACTTAGTGTTATAATGCATAGATAGAGAAAAACCCACAATGTTATGAAGTCCTGTTTCCAGACTGAGCACATGCTGAAGTCTATGATGTTTTATTGCATTTCTCTTTAACAACTAACTTTCCTAAACTTAGTTTCATTTTTCATCATTGAATGTCTTTCAAATTTTTAAAGAGTAAATATAATTGTCTGAAATACTAATTATTAATTAAATAAAAGTTGGGATCACAAAGGGATAATAGACTGTGCATTAATTCTTCAAACTTATTTTCTTCAGCAAGCCTACCATGCAACAGCCGTGATCCGCCAAATGAGGCTGCTGGCACTAAGCACACAGCGTGAGAAGAAACTGAGTGAGTCCAGTGACACGAATGCAAACACCACCACTACTTCAGCGCCGCCAGCCAGTAAATCACCTAGAGAAAATGCCCACTAGTTAATCTGTGACTCAATATTATGTTTTTTAAGACAAATGACAGATTTGGCTCTCCTCATTGAATGTCTGCATTTCAAAAAGGCAATACTCTACAATGCAATAGGATAACTTGCCTTTTGAAAATGCACACATTACCCTAAAGAGAAAGTCAGATCTTTGGTTTAGGTTCCTGTGGTTCCTTGGTTTACATAAAAGTTTTAAATGTGGCTCGGCAAGTAGCCTGTACGGAAGGCTTGGCGTCTTCTACTTATTTGTGATTGAGTCTAGAATCATAGTTATTTTTGTATGATACTTGGAGATATTTTTCACTTGCAGTCTTTGGTAGTACTCCAATTTGCCAAAACGATAAACTGTCTTCTAGAAAGTACACCATAAAAGAAACACTGAAATTGCATAGTTTTACAGTCCAGTGCTCAGTATATCAGACTTACTGGGTTGAAAAGAATGATTTTAGCCATTTAGCAAAGTGTATTTAGTGCCATTTTCAAAATTAGAAAGTTTATAGAATGTATTTATAAAATGTATGGCACTTGTTGAATGTGACTGCTTTAATCTTTTAGCTGTTTATAAACTTCAATGCGTCTTAATACTCTTGTGTTTGGTGCATTTACAGACTATAATACATACCAAAACTATCCTAGACTGTCATATTTAAAGTAAGTTATTTTTTACCCATTACTAGGGTAGGGGCTCATAATTAGCCAATGCTCTATCAATTTTACTCCTTTTTGGAGTCCACAGTTGATGCTTGTGAAAAGCATATGAAATCTATTGTTACTTTAGCTTAGAAAATGTTGATTTCACTCATAAGCATTTCAGAATTTCATGGTGTTGGAAAATCACTTCTGTCCATCTAAGGACCTATTGTCTTTCATGTTATACACAATTTTTCAAACTGTCTGGGAAAATGCAACTGCATATTTTTCCCAGAAAATACATATTTAGCATGAATATCTGTTCACTTGGGCAGTGAAGCTCTCTGTTAATCAAATTTTGTATTTGTGCTGTTGCCTCTAGAGATGTATATTGATCAGAACCAGTCTTGCTAAGGCTTAGAGTGGTCTAATAGCAAGCATGTTTTGATCTACGCAACAATTTGTAAATTTCCAAGTGCAATTTTTGACCAGTAAGTATCAGTGTTCTTTTTATTTTTTGTTGGATATTCATTCAAGAAATTGACAATTCTTGATGTTTTTTGTAGTAGGTCCCTGGCCTGAATATCATGGGTCATGTAAGGATTAGTAAAAGTATTAGATACTTTTCAAGTTAAGCATCAGCAGTAGGTGCATCATATGCTGTGGTTTCCAAAAGTAACCCACTGTACTTTTTACTATCCTTTGATATTGACTGTGTTTATCAGGGCTAATGTCTCATGCACACAATGGTAGCACAAAGTTCCATCAGTCAGCTAAAGTTCTTATCAAGCTTGCTTTATGTTTTAGTTTATGATGAAATGTATTTTGTGGTGTATGTGTCTTTTTTCATGTATGATTTATTTTTAGATATAAATTAAATTTCATGAATCCTGTTGATAGATGTCTCACAGATTTATATGTTTAAATGATATTCAGCTGTGCATGATATTATATTATTTTAGATATGCTTTTAC
>BOPN01000684.1:246178-253678 GCA_017312705.2 Penaeus japonicus | reverse complement strand
GCCTAATATTCAGATCGTAGGTGTTTCTTGACTGCTATTTGAAAACTATGGACATTAGAGTTGGTAAACCTTGTGTGTGTTTGTGGCTGCGTGGGAGACAGAGGGAAGCCTGATTGCGTGTGCTTTAGGGGTTGTGATTATTGACTGAGAAATAGTTATTGCTGTTTAAATATCCATGGATGGATTTGTATACGAATGTTGTTGTGTTACAATTGTGTTTTCATTTAGAAAGTCCATGGGTCGGTTGTGTACTACCCGCTCTAGTAGCTCCAAAGGGAAATCAAAACTGAGACTTCCCAAAGATCTGATGGGTGGGGATGGGGTTACAATGCAATAAGGACTGACGGAAAAAGAGGTCAGGACATATATAACAGGAGATGCATCTTCCCGCAGCGCCCTGGGTGCCAGCCTGAAAGAGACTGGGACAAGGCCGTCAGCAACACCGGGCTCAGCTGCACGCGCTGTGAGGACTTCAGCGAGCCGGATGCGCAGGTAGGAGACCTTCTGTCTTATCACACACACGCACACGCACACGCACACGCACACACACATACACACACACAGACACAGACACACACACACACACACACACACACACACACACACACACACATATATATATATATATATATATATATATATATATATATATATATATATATATATATACATATATGTATATATATATACATACATACATACATACATATATATATATATATATATATATATATATATATATATATGTATATATATATAATGTGTATGTGTGTGTGTGTGTGTGTATGTACGTCATTATGTTAATAGAGGTAAGACGTCATATATGATTATATTTTTACATACATCTATATATCCATAAATACATACATACATGGACAATTATATACCTTCCTGCATAATATCATTTAATTAGAATTAAGAAGCTAAGCATGTTCGATCAACTGAGTAGTTGCTCAGTGCTAACACATACACGAAAAAACATGCATTGCATTAGCGTGCACATAAAGGCACACATCAAGGCTGATAGTTACTTGCAACGCAATTCAGACCTAATTGTGAAGACCGCCTTTCCTTTCTTCCAGAGCTGTGCCATCTACAAAAGCGCCCACTGCATATCCTGCGCAGAAAATGTGGACGAGTGTAACGTCGATGTGCTGCCCTTCCTTGTGCTGAACAAGTGTCCGAGTTCGCATCCCGCCTTGGTGGAATCACTGCAGAACGCCTGCGACGTCCGAGCGGCAGCAACCGCTGCTCAAGCCAGGTCTCTGGATTCGGCCGCGGCCTCGGCTGCACCTGCGGCTCTGGTGCTGGTGGCCGGCCTGGCCCTGTCAGTGCTGCGGGGAAGGGACGCCCACTGCGGGTGATTGAGGACCGGGCGTTGGAAATGCACTTTAACTCGAAGTACGACTGACTGACGACTGGACGATTTGGAAAGAGAAAGGGAAAATATGTTTGCAATAGAATGTAATCAAGTTGACGTACATGTAAACAATGCGTATAATCAGTCTATGAGACAAGGAATATACTACGCAGTGCTGATATCACCACACAGGACCAACTCGTGTGGGCAACGCACGGATGCATCGTATACGACTCTCGCTCTCCTAGATGATTTCTAAGAAAAGCGATGCCCGTCGTGCGTGGCTGAGGTTGCCCTGCCCAAGTTGCCTGCTTGGGGAGGGCAGGGCAGTTCGCCATGCGATCCCCAGTGGCTCAGTGTCCTCAGTGTTGCCCTCAGTGAAGGCGTCGCACGCACGTGTCAAAGGCGACATGCCGTTTGCACTGAGTGTTTGATGAACCTGTTGCATCGATGTATCATCAGACTATTAAAAGGGACAGGATGACAATGACTCAGTTTGTGAATGAATTTGATTTTAGGAAATGTCCTTTCAGGTGAGGTATGACGTCATCCAAGCATATGCTCATACATACATACATACATAATCCCCACAGGATTATAAAAAGAAAAGAGAAATGACATCCTTTCCCAGCGTTCGCCGTAAGCGCCAGCCCCGTGACCTTCCTTTCCTCAGAGGGAGAGCGATGCCTGCGCCACGAAGCGTAGCAGCGTCCCGTCTTTGCTGCAACAGCCATGCAAACAGGCAGGAGGAGGTAGTCATGCATAAGCGTGGCAGAAGCTACTTCACCTTTTTTATTACGCACTTTGTTTGTGTTTGGATATGTTTACACTATGTACTATTTCTCCATTATTATTATTACCATTGTTCATCAATCAATATGCATTACTTTTATTATCATGATATAAGTGTTGCATATTTCACTACCGTCTTTATCATCTATGATCTCATTATCATTAATGTTATAATTACTTTCTTTAATTATTATTATTACTATTATTATCGTTATTACCATTATTACTGTTATTATAATTATTACTGATATTATTATCATTCTCATGATTTTTCTATCATCATAAATATCACCACCTTCATTCTGTACTTAAATTTACTGTATGCCAATTAAGCCATATTAACATGCATTGTTTTATGAATTCATAAACATTGCTTGAATTAACATTTATGAAATTAACATGATTGTAATATTCTAAAAGGAATTTGAAGGATGATTATGTCTTCTTTGATGGTGTTCTTCAGAACTTCATTTAACACTATTTGCATTTTATTTTGGTCGTATTTTCAATAATATATGTAAATAAAATCCCCAGAATGAATTGACAATACTTTATTTTACAGTTGGTCTTTTTACATAGAAGACCTTTTTTAAAAAGACATGAATAGGAATATACAAGAAATATAAATGTTCAGCTATCAACTACATATAGGAAAGAATATAAAAGTGAAAAATTTAACCGAGACAGACTAGTTCAGAAAAACAAAAACAAAAACAAAGACAAGAGGATTTCCCCTTTTTAACTTAGTCTCGTAGATCCAAAAGCTGCTTTTCCTTCAGACATGAGTCAGCTTTCTTACTCGAATCAATATCATTCCAAGCGAAATGTCCCTTGCAGATCCTTTCTACTGAGCGCTTCAACGCGTTCAGATTCGGTCGTACTTTCCCGCTGACTGCTGAGGCACTTCGAGTCGTTTCAGCAAAATCTCGATGGTTCACTTCTGAGCATGAGACTGCAGTGCCTCTTCAACATGGCTGAACGTGGCCGTATGATTGGCTGAGAATCACCTCCACTTCTTTGAACAATGTCTTTTACACAATTTAATTTACAAGAAAATAAGTACATACATATATATTTGATATATATATTTGATATATATATATATATATATATATATATATATATATATATATATATATATATATATATATATATACACACACACACACACACACACACACACACACACAACACACACACACACACACACACACACACACACACACACATATATATATATATATATATATATATATATATATATATATATATATATATATATATATATACATACACACACACACAGACATATATATATATATATATATATATATATATATATATATATATATATATATATATATATATATATATAGCTAGATAGATATATAGATATAGATAGAGAACGGAAAAACTGATCTTAGTCTGATGAAAAAAAATCGCAAAGGAAATCTGAGAAGACACAGTCAGTATTACACAGGGAAACGGGGACAGCATCTACTACATTCAGTGCTAGACAGAGGTTGCTTACATTTAGACATCATGGAAATCTGGATTGAAACCTGCGTTGACACGGACTATACCTCGGAACCCTCTTCGAATGCGCACCTTTCCTCGCTGGGATATGGCATTGCAGCCGATGCAAGTTTACGTATGTATTCATTCAGTTCATAAGTCCTGCCAAATCAGTATGTGCAAACTGTGCTCAGTCTTTAGCAGAAATAAAATGTCGTGCTAATATATGTACAGTGCATCTTGTATTTGACAAATCAGCGATTTTTAACGCTGCTCTAACCACATAAAGAAAAGACGGTTATAAGTGTGGACGAAACTCTACACATACATCAGATAAAAAAATAAAGATATGTAATTTACCCATTGTACACTTGTTATCAACTTCCTACAAAAGTTAGTAAACAGTGTTAATTTGCATGAAAGATATCCATTTGTACATAAACAGAACAGTCAGGAAGTGAACCAGTGTTCCCTCTATTGCTTTGGAACTAGATCTCTATCATGAACAAATTTTGCATTTTGCTCTTTATACAACCCTTGCAATGTGCAAATAATTCAGGAGACGATAAACCAAGAGCGTGACACCAAAAGAAATCTTTAAACTTGCTAGCACGAACTATCATAGTAAGATGGCACGCGGTCATCGGTTCGCCCAGACGAGATGAAACTAATCGGACATAAAACAGTCGGAAGACGCAGTCAACTGATTTGAGGACGCAAGCACTAAAAAAGAATTTGATTCCACTATATTTGCACTGTTCGTAACTCTGTTGATCCAATTTCCATCGATGGATAGTACACAGAGTTACTACTTCATCATAGTTGTTCACTTAGTTTTACGAAATGATTTGCCATTAGTGTATGTCTATGGCTGTATCAGTTACAAAGCAAGAAATAATTCTGAAAGGTGTGTGTTTAGAGATTCATTGTCACTTATGCTTGCACTTATGTGGTGAGTCCAAAAAATTGTTCCCAGTTAAAGATCCATAGAAAATCACATTTCACATTTTAAAGCGTCGATAACTTTAACAGCCAGTTATATTAAAAATGAAATCTGTGAAAATTAACATTTAATACTTACAACCTGACAAAATATTTCTTATTTATCAAGACACAGTGATACACTCAACATTATACTATATATATGTGTGTTTATGTATGTGTGCATGTGTGTTTGTGTGTGTGTGTGTGTGTGTGTGTGTGTGTGTGTGTGTGTGTGTGTGTGTGTGTGTGTGTGTGTGTGTGTGTGTGTGTGTATGTATATATAAATATATATATATATATATACATATATATATATGTATATATATATATATAGATAGATAGATAGATATAGATATCAATTAATTCAAGCATATATGTATACATGTACTTACAATATATACAGTATAATTTTCCACGCACTCGTAAACAGAAGCTTGCAAAACGAAGACTTTACATGCCACTGGAATTGAAGAAGTTAAAAATATATACTTTTTTTTATCTTACAATGTATGCAGTGAGAATATGGCGTGCTCACACCTTATCTGTACATCATAAGAAATGATGTGATACACAGTCCATCGCCTTCCTTGCATACGGTAAAGCTGTGTTCGGCAACTGACCAGTTTTGTTCTACACCGCTTTGAGTATAGACTTCCTTTTCCAATCTTCCTAATTCTGACATCTGTTCATCTTGTACATCAGCTTTGTCAGTGGCGCAGTTTGATACAGAATACATCTTTATATGTCTAATCTTTATAACCTTCTTACGTCTTTATATCACAGGTGTACTAATGTAACTGCTCCTGAGGTAGAATCACCTCCCAATGGCTGAACTGAACCACTTGTGGGCCGATTGTCCTCCTTATGTCTGAGATATCACAAGAACAGTGCTCACCACAGCTAAGTCTCTGGAAGAAAATCCCACGTGTTGATTTCCGCTTCAGACCTCTTCGCCCGGCAGCTGCTGCTTCTTCCGCTTCATCCTCTGGCTGATGAGATAACACAGGAACATCAGCACGGTCCCAGAAAGCAGGTTCGCCACCGAGAACCAGATGACCCCCGTGTAGCTTCCCGTGAGATCCACGATGAATCCTGCAAATAAAACACCAGCGGAATGGCGGGAAGTGATCTTATGGTTCATTCGTTCTCAAGCGAGAATTTCGAACACTGGGTGAATAACTGATGGACGCTGATATTTTTCTGGAACACTCATGCGTTTCACAAGTAGGGTCGCAATGAAATGATCTAATTCATTCGTATCAAGCGTGTAGGTAATCTATGCACATAATGCACCGTCGCGGACTCACCAGCCAGCGGAGCTCCGACCAAAGCACCGATTCCACCGAAGAAGAGAATGTAACCGAACACCATTACCAGCTTCTCTTTCCCGAACTCCTTCGACGGAGCCACTGCTATGAGGACGTTCATGCTCCCGTAGAGACAGCCGAAGAGGGCAGTGAGAGAGAGCAGTGCCGCCGTGGAGTTGATAAACAGGTGCCCAATCATGACCAGCGAGCACAGTAGCATGACTAGCCCGTAGGTGAACACCGCGTCCACTTGCTGCCGGTGGAATATTTACATCAACCTACGTGTCGTGACGATAAAGATATCACAAAGAAATCTCGTCATTCTTTAATGAAGTTGAGATGAAATGTGAATAAAAATAACCGGCGAAAAAGTTTGATGTGATACGGACCTTTATTGTCATGAGAAGGCCGGTGCTCACGCGGCCGCAGAGGTCGCCGATGCCAATGCCAGACAGCGCCATAGAATAGTATTCGCTTTGACCCACCGAGTCGGCGAAATCCTGGAAAGCAGAGCAAGAGGTACGAAATGAACGTACCGAGTATACAGGGCTCCAAGGATGACAAACTGAAAGGAATAAAGTAATCTCATACTTGAATAAACATTTCAGTATTCTTATGTTTCATATACTTGCATCAACATCAACATCACGAAAACATTTCAATCATATCAGGAGCTCATGGCTTACAGAATAATCATATATGACTGATGTATGGACTACTGAGATAGACTGGCGAAATTTACCTTGTAAATGACATATAAGGTAAGAGTGCCCAGCATGCAGAAGAGGACTGAAAAATCCATTAGCCACACTCGCGTGTCCAGCAGAGGGTGATCAGAGGAATTGCTGAAAAAATAAGATACTTATAACGCTTATAAAAGTGTATTAAAATGTAAAATATAATCGAATTATTCACTTGCAATATTCAGAAGTAAAAACTCAAAACTTACCCAATTAATGATTTTATGGCTTTCTGTGTCCGAATCTTTAGTTTCTTAACCAAAAGTGTGCACAAGGATTTGCGCTCACTGCCCCAGTTCTAAAAGAATAGATGAATATATTAGAAATTTCGAAATATACTCCATAATCTGAAACCTTGAACTCTCACCGAATATACACACAAGGCAGCGACTGTGATCAGAAAGACCTTAGTGCTATTAAGGCGACACGCATCTGGGCGGAGTCGCAGTACCTGGTGAGCGTCGCCCGCGCCAGCTTCCTCCAGCTCATCGACGCAGCAGCTGAGGTCGCAGTCTCCCTCCCTCAGCAGGAATCTCGCCTTCTCGATTCCATTGACGTTGGGTCTTGCAGCATCGATATCTCCGTCATACTACAGAAAGGGGGTTTATTGTCGAAAAGAACAGACAAACAAAAGAAGGGATTTAAGCGAACGGAGAGAAGTGTGAGAGGAGAGGAAGAGAAGGAAGAATACCGAGAGCTAACATGATATCTAAAGTCAATGACTCTGGGAGAAAAGGTTAACATAAAACTTGCAATGGCTTGCATCAAGGGTAGAGCAAGACCTTGTTAAAACGAACAAGGT
>BOPN01000684.1:216178-218678 GCA_017312705.2 Penaeus japonicus | reverse complement strand
GATAACAACAATACCAACAACGATAACAACAATGATAATGATAACAACAATACCAAACAACGATAACAACCATAACGATAAATATGATAATAACAACAATAATAATAAGAAAACCACGGAATTAGTAAAAAAAAAAAAAAAAACTAGATGAAATGCCAGACAACCTCAGACTACGGAGACAGCCCCTCATCGACCGCACGCCCACACTGGAAGGCTATGTCACAAAAGTAGCACCTCCCTTGGTAGTGCCATGGGCTGGGCAGCTGCTCTTGGGTAAGCAGCGAGAAGCAGGGGGGGGATAGTGACATCACTGATGATGCTGGTGGTAATGATAATGATAATGATATTGATTGGAATAATGATTGTAATGATGATGATGATGATAATAAGGATAGCTATAATGCTAATGTTAATAATAATGATAATGACACTGATTATAATAATAATAATGATAATGGTGATAATCATAGTAATAGTAACAATGAAAATAATTATGATAATGGCAGTAACAATAGTAGCAATAATAAAGATGATGATGATAATAATTATAACAACAACAATAATGAAAGTAGTAATGATAATGATAACAATAATAATAATGATAATGATAATGATAACAATAATAATAATGATAATGATAATGATGATATTAATAGTGACAATAATAAAAGTAATAATGATAATAATCGTGATAATGATACTGAAAATAGTAATAATAAGAACGATAATAATAACAATGATATAATAGTGGTAATAAAGTAATAATAATGCTAATGCTAATAAGAACAATAATAATCATAATAGTGATAGCGATGATAATATGAATAATAATAAAAATGATAATATGAATAATGACACTAATGATATCGATAATAATGATAACAATGAGAACGAAGATAAGGATGATAATGTTGATAAAGATAATAACAATGACAAATATAAGGACAATAACAATGATCGTAATAACAATGATAATAATGATAGTAATAATAATAATACCAATCATGATAACAATGATGATAATAATAATAATAACAATAAATAATAATGATAAGGATAGCAACAACAACAATAAAACTCCATGAGAAACAATGATAATCAGTCGATCATAAATCACTGACTTTGATATGAGAGAGAGAAAAAATCCGAGGCAATCCTATTATCAACAGAGAGAGCCGCACATGCTAAATAGTCCAACACTTTTGAGCTTTGAACGACATGCACAGTCTCGAAAAAAAAAAAAAAAAAAAAAAAAAAAAAAAAAAAAAAAAAAAAAAAAAAAAAAAAAAAAAAAAAAAAAGGTACATGAATATTTTAAAGCAATCTGAAGTCCAATCTGAAATTACGCATTCTTAGGCAGATTTATCGTCGCCACAGAACACGCCATGAAGCTCATAGTTACTCTGGCGTAATGGTTGCTTGGCGGAACCGTTTTCGGCCGGTCGATGCGCCCAACGTTCGTAAAAACAACTACCTGGTAACACGTTGCGGATTGTCGGAGCAGCGTGTCAGCTATCACGGTTTGTGGAATGAATCTTCTATCGCTTTCTAATCAGACTGCTGCATAAAGAGATATGTGGGTGACTATCAGATCTACCGCCATATCAGATGCTAACTCGGAGCATCAAAGTGCATTCCCCCGCTGAGACAAGGATAAGCGCCACTATGTCATTGTAATCAGGCTGGCTGTCAGATCAGTCAGACTGTGAGACGGAGGGAGACGGTAGGCTCAGTGATTATACGTAGATATGCCTAGCACATCACCGATAAATTCTAAGAGAAGGGCCGCGTGCCCGTATTACATGAATGAATTTGCTATCACTCTTTATCATATTTTGACTGATTTAATACGCTTACTCTGTGTACCCTCAGATGACCACTGTCGTCATAGCTACCTTGTTGCGCAGACAGAAGGCTTAGCAACGAGCCTGGTGATTCTTAAGCAAGTTTCTCATTTTCGCTTATTTTCGCCAACACCGTGAACCAACACTGCTTCTTTCCAAGAGACTTGTGCTCAATGTGCACGATGTGTTCCGCCCTGTGCTACAGACATGTACCACACACGTTCACCCGCCACACAGACCACCAATAGGGAAAATAAACCTGCTTGTTTTCGGGAGGAGCTCGTGGCAGGCAACAGCGGCGCTGCTATGTGGAGAGGAGCGGGGAGAGCAGAGCCAGCCACGCACGCGCCGACACCTTCCTCTTGTGATACGACAAGAGCGCCAGAGAAGGAGGTGGCGGGGAGGGGGAGGGGGACAAGGGGAAGGCTTCTCCTGTTAAACCTGTTTTATATCCGATGATAATGGCAGGCAAACAGACAGACATTCAAACGGAAGAACAGTAAAGAACAAGAGAGAAAGCAAGTTAAGCACACACGCGGAAGATAGATAAACAGAGCTAAATATAGATATGAAAAGGCACAAAGGAAGTCAAATAGTCAGAAGATGCGTCGAGATCTATAAGACATAAGAGAACTTGAAAGACAGAGAGATATATA
>BOPN01000684.1:201178-206178 GCA_017312705.2 Penaeus japonicus | reverse complement strand
ATTACTTTCATCATTTATATCATTGTCATTATTGTTATCATTGCTATCACTATCATTATCATCACCATTGCTACTGTTATCATTATTACTGTTATTATTATCATCATCATTATCATTATTACCATTATCATCACCATCATAATTTTTATAATCCTTAGTAATATCACTATTGATGTTTTCATTATCATCACAATATCTATTATAATTTTTATAATCACTATTGATATCAGTGTTATCATTATTGATATGATTATCATTATTATTATTTTTTCATTATTATCCTAATTGATAACCTTATTATCATTGTTATTAATATTATAATAATTATTATCATTACTATTGTTATTTTCATTGTTATCATGATTGTCCTCATCATAATTACTACTTCTATTATCATCATTAATGTTATTGCTCTCATTATCATTATCCTTATCATTTCTATCATCATCATTATCAATATTATAATTAACTATCAGTCTTAATGCTTTTTCTTTTCTACTTTTTTCTTCATCCTCCATATCTCTTATTTTTGTTAATAGGTAACTCGAATATAGTTAAACAAAGTATTATGTCTTACGGTCACAAATTTACATATATTTTCATTTGTTTTAGTATACCCCGTAATAATAGTTTTCTTTAGATATACAATAATAAATCTTGGGATAACTTGTGTCTTTTCATTATATGGTCCCTCTCCCTCTTTCTATTTTTCCTTATGTTCTGCAAGATATATCCACCACAGTCTTACGCTCTATATAAGGATAAAATGAAATTAGATATTTGCAGTACCTTCCGAGAACATAAATGATATGGAAACGTAACAAATGTCGGAAATATACTGATGTAACTCAAAACTAATTTCCAAAAGGTCATTTCAGAATTCTAAACATTTTCACTTTGATATATCTTTGTTGGAATGGAGAACCTACACTCGATAAAAATAGCCACCATTTTATCCTGTAAAATATAAGCCAGAAAATATCCCAAAGTCCAATATCCTAATTGACGTAAAAACGATTTCTCAAAAAGCTGTTCCCGTCGGTTTTGTCCGTGAAGTCCTCTTGGGAGACAGCCGACGTTGCCGGCGGGATCCCGGAAGGGACTTTGTACACAATAGACCTGTAATATCATTCAGGCAAATCTTTGTCCTGTGATTTATGGAGATTCCTGAATTTCGCCGTCAAGATTCCAGGCATTAACATTGGTAAAGATTCGTTTGTTTGCTCTGTTGAACACCACACGTCTGCTAGCTCCGGAGAGAGGACCTACTGAACAATCTATGATTGGTAAATAGGTAAACTTAGATATGTTTTCTAAGAAGTCCATTCCAATTATTTGTTTCATACTGAGTCATAGATAAGAAACAGAGAATAAATAAATAAAAAGAAAATCCTAAGTAGTTGAAACAAAATGCATCAGGAGTTTCTGCAATTTCCAATTAGTTTATTTTTTCATGGAATCTTATTTTCTAAAACACATTACAGCGCTCGCAAAAAATGAGCCTTTGGGAGTTCACTAGCAACATATACTGGTAAAAGCCTTAAAGATGATGTGAAACAAGCGCTTTAAATACTATTCAAAAGAAAAGGAAAGGAAGAGAATGGCGAAAAAAGAATAAAATGGTGCTAATTACATAAATGACTTTAGTTTCTAATGTTGACTAAAGGTATATTTTGTAACTGTTTAGCTTGTGCAAAACACTGGTTCTACGCATGTGTAAAGAAGCAACGTGTGAATTTATCAGTCTTCATGTTGAGTCATAAACACATTCTGAATCTCAGAAGGTTCTCCTTGAAACAGAATTACATCTATAAAACTCACATTTAAAACACTGATCATTATCTCAAAAACTTAGTGAAGAGTTAGTGTGGGATACTCCTACGATTAAACTTCATTTGTAATGTTTTTTTTCCACAAACGTAATCCACCTGAGTTCCTCTTACAATGTTTCTTTAGATCAAACACAATGACTGCGATTGAGCGTTTCTTGAGGGGAGTATGAGCTCACTCTCTTTATGTGACGATGCTTCTGCTAATCGACTGAAACATATATTTCATATTTCGAATATACCAGGATGGCTGTCCGTATCATTTTTAGATGATCCTCCTTCCCTGTTGCGTGATCTGGAAGCTTAGGACCTATAGGTTATTCTAGTACCCAATTATGCCTTATAGAGCATGAAATAGGGCTGGGTCAAGATTCCTCTCGTGAATTTGTTGTACCAGATTATTCTGATAATCTCTTCTGCAAGACCTTTTCTGCGTCTGTTACGAGGCAAAAGAGTGTGTTATGCTTGTGACATGATTTCTTTGACTTCATACAAAGGCCATCAGTGAATGAACGGAACTAGTTATCTACTTGTTTTTGTTAGAAATCACCCTGATTTATTATACATTTTTATCACCAGTCTCTTATTCTCCTACAAAACATGTACAGGATTTGTGTTCTTAGGCCGCGGATTGTAGTTCTATATAATGCAGACTAGACGGGTTTCTGGAAAAGGCCATTTAATGAAAATGAAGTGTATTTGTTTTCTGAAGTCGGCGGATGACAGTTAAACTTCAAAATAAAAGGCAGAATAGACGGGTTTCTGGGAAAAGGCCATTAAGAATGTCGAGGGATTTCGGGAGGAACTTGATGCTTTATCATCAAACGTAATTACTTATTTAGTTATGTTGATATCCACACATGAAGTTTACTCGGGGCTAGAGATACATCAAGGTCAGATGTCTACCTGCATTTGATTTTCCACTTTCTTCATGTGCAGTGTGAAGATTTTTCAATAATTTTTGGTACATCAAAGAAACGGCACTGGTGACACTGTTACCATTTCATCAAGTGACACAACCGTGAAAATACGGTATTTGATGCCCTGAATGTTTAATGCTCAAATGGTAAAGATACACTATGAACGTGTATATACAAATCCTTTCCAGATAGGCTAGAATTAAGCAAATACCGTACCTATTGAGATATGACTGTAAGATCAAAATCGACCTGGGTCTCAGCAGCGTCTTATCAAATGTTACTGTGTTTGAATTCATCCTACCTTTGTATCACAAGACTGTTTCGCCTTGCTATAGTACTGACGTTACGGTTTAACTGTAGAATTTGAAATCTGAACATATTGATGGCACTCGGCCCATTACGGACTCTCCAAAATTCAGGTATTCCTCATTATGCGGTTCCCGTTCACATAACGGTATTTTCTCCCAAACTTGGCCTTTTTCTTGTGCTCCTCTGTTGTTGAAGGACGTCTCAAAATATATAATCCATCGAGGACGAGCAGATACCTTGATCTGCAAAGCTCACTGTTAAAAAATACCGTTACTTTGGTGAACTTGACTAACATAATGTTACATTGCACAAACATCAAGTTTTTATCATATATAATAAAGCATGAATTCACTGTAGAAGTAAAGCTTATCCAACACTATATTATCAACATTATGATTATCATCACATTCATTTTATACCGCCAGATCGGAAGCGCTCGACGCCAAAGGGGTACAAAGTTTCATTGTTTTTTATCTGTTTTGGCTTTTTTCAAATTGAAGTCTGTTTCTCGATTTCCCTCATTTGAATAGTTCTGAGGTAGCAGTTGGAGGCCATTGCTAAAAACAAGCCATGTGATAGTCGATCAACTCGCTTTTTGGATTTTTATCACCTCACGTAAATGATCTGCAGAAACAATTCCTTTACAAAGATAACAGAACATCATAACCCAAAGAAATTGAGGCTAAACGTTAATATAGTTTGTGAAGCAGATACAGTCATAGCATTAGAAGATACTGCCTTTATTTCTTTTGAGGGATAACTAAAATGCTTTCCATTTAGGCACCGTGAGCTGGAGCTTTAGCTTCTAGCTGTTATTAAGATTCTGTGGAGGATCTTTAAATTTAAGAGGCATTGTAAATTGCAGGAATGATTATTGGGTGCCTGTGTTCTCAAAGGCTGAATCATTAGGATTTCTTGTATATACCTGTCTCCTTTGTTTCCAGGCTTATGAAAATTACCTTGTATGTGATTTTATGCGTACACATATACATGATTACTTAATATTGGCAGTTCTGATTATGAGGTGCTTGTCCCAATTTTGAAAATCCAGCTTAGATTGAATTTCTGGTCACATGGGGCATCTATCTTGTTTTTCGATGTGACTAGCATTTGACAGTGTCTTACAATAAACATGTAAATCTATGCGGATCTGAAGTAGCGAAAAAAATATGTTTTAGATACAGATGTAGTTGGCTGAGAATCTCACTCTTATTGCTTAGTATTTTATATATTCTATTATATCCGGTGGCGGTCGGCAGGTTCACATGAAGACTACCATTCGGAGATTTTGCATGTACGATCCAGCAACTGCTTTGAATTGCATTTGGAAATCAACAGTGAAAGAAAAGAAAATAATAAGAGTGAGAGAATGACAAAATATAAGAATGGAATAAAGTGAATAAGAATGAACGAAATAAAAAGAGAGGAAATGAAATATGAATGATTTTACTGTTTTTCATTTCTGTCAGTGTTTGATGTTCCTGGCCTGCTTATTGATTAGTTTACGTGATGTTTAGACAGGATTATAATGCACGATTCCTTGCATAATTGTATTATTTTTATCAAATGAATAAGCATTCATCCTTGCTGGAGTGCATTGTGGGATTTGCGATTTATTTTATTGATATACATCCTATATAATGCAGGAAGTTGGAGACAATAGCCACAATGAAGACAACAAAGTATGAGGGCGTTTCAACATTCTTAGAACACAGTGCAATTATATAGCAAATTTGTTTTCTGTGTTGGAATATTTTTGTTCCATTTCTTATTTTCTCGCTTCTATTAGTTAATTATGAATTGCTGGAACTGCTGCATGAAATGAATACGAAATAAATTTGTTAAACATCATGGTCCAAACTAAGTGTCTGTTCGTACACAGTTTGTCAATACGTAAAAGTGAGACCTAAAGCGACATAAAGTTCTTTCAGATAATATCTTA
>BOPN01000684.1:183678-186178 GCA_017312705.2 Penaeus japonicus | reverse complement strand
CTCGAAATATCCATCCCGGCGATACACAGAAAATGACTCGCTGTCTCTTCAAATTACTCCGAATCTGTTCAGTACAACTCTAACTCTCTATTATCCTCTGTCATTCGTTCTTTTCTAGTCAAATCCCTTGGTACCCAGTCATATATTACTTCTAAAACTACCTATATCACTTTCCTTTTCCTTCTAAGGTCTTATCCACTTCATTCTTTCTTCCATTCACTTAAACATTCATCCCATTGACTTTCTAAACTACCAATGACTTTCCGATATTTTCAAACTCCAGATGTTCTGTCAGTTTAATTCCTCTTTAATTCCTCTCTATCTACTGATGATCTAGTTCCTTCAGCCTTCTACTCAGACATAATTCCATTGGTTTTAAGACTTCTCTCTGCTTCTTAAACCGGGTCTCTTATTCCTCAAATTTCTTTTTTTTTTCTTTTTCATTAATCGCTGCTTTCTATTAATATTCCACAATGCCTTTTCTGATCATGCTTTTGGATCATTGAGCTATTTTAGATTTAACTTTGGATGAAATGAACAGCTACAGTAAGAAAGGAAGTCGTGACGTTTCCAGTAACATTAGCATCTTCATCGGAAGATTTTGTTTCTTGACAAACGCATTTTCATTTACATTCATAGCTAAATCTGGATTATACGAATAAATGTCATTAATACAAAGTGGTATTTCTTTAAGGAAAAAATTCTATCCTCTTTTTACGTATACCGATAGAATTGCATCCAAACAAACAAAGAAAGAAAAGGATAGTAAACAATAGAAAGTCAGGAAAAAGAGAAGAGAAAACTCCAGCAACATTTAATAGTTTCGTACAACTCATTATACGATACGAAAGTGAAGTTGATAATACGAAAAGTTGAATTGCCTATCATTAGAATGACATTTCACTTTAGGAATTCTCAGCCCAATTAGCTAGCATGTGGACCACTGCCGCTTTCTTGCTTTTCCTTTTCCCTTCACATACCTCAGGTTCTTCGCTTGTAGGAGTAGCATTCTTGGTGATATTAGAACACGTATGCGTATGCGCTAAACTGTGGGGGGACTTACACTCCATACAACAAGCACATTCATAGAATATCTACAAAGAAGCATTACTTTCATTACCTTTCATTGTTATATTGTGAATTCTATATGGCTAAGCTGTAATTTGCCTCGTGTTTCATGAAGTTTTAGCTGTGGAAACACACGTAAATACACAAACACACACAACGGCACACACACATACACACAAACACACACACACACACACACATACACACACACACACACACACGCACACACACACACACACACACACACAACACACACGCAACACACACACACATAAACACACTCAAACAAACAAACTTTTACAAAATACACAACACACAACACCCAAAGCGCTATACCCATATTTATAAGATAAAAAAAAATCCACGCATACATGGAATGAACACAGTCATTCACTAGTGTTTACGTTCAACAGGGTAAACAGATTTTACAGGCTGAGAGTTGCATCTTGGTTGCACGAAACCCACTGCATTCTTAAATCTTTTATGGTTAAAGGTGAACCAAGAGAAGGACGGCGAAACTGAAGATGCCAAAATACACCAAAGAGAAGAGACAATGAAAAAAAAAGGGTTGAACTGTTATTCAGTTTCTTTCTGGTAAAAGAAAGGGTTAAATGGTGTGAGTTTCGCATTGGAGAAACAGCTGATCTAAGTTCAAAAGACTTTGATAGAAAAAAAACAAAAACGAAAAACGTTTTTAGTATACAGACTACCACGCAAACGTTTTCCCCCTTTCCTTATAGATCAAGGCAAACCGCACGCCTTCAGCCCTTAAAGCTATTAATCAAACATGCCCTTGCGATTATTCAAAAGCAATTTTCCCTCCCGGATAATGATTCCCAATAACTACCACATCCTTTGAAGAAAAAAAAAAAAACTTTTTCCCCTCCTCCCTCCGGTCCTAGAATATAAGCACCGTTGATAATAGTCTTTAGCCATGATGGTTTTGCTTCTACGGCCGGTCTGAGGCCAACAAATAGCTCCTTGACGTTAGCTAATGACAGAGCGACTTTCTCCGATCGAGCCGCCCTTTTGTTGCCATAATCACGGGCGTAAACAATCCCCTCGTTATTGCTGACCGGTTGCAATTATGGGGTGAATTTGCGAGGATCTTTAGCTTGGAGTCAGTGACAACGCGGTCGTAGGGATGGAGGAGGGGAGGGGAGGGAAGGTAGGGAGGGGGGTGGAGGAGGAGGAGGAGGAGGAGGAGGAGGAAAATAAGAAGAAAAATAATAATAATAATAAGAAGAAAGAGAAGGGTAAGGACAAGACGAAAAAAGAGAAGGAGAATGAAACGAAGAAACAAAACCGAATCGAAAAGGGGGCCGCTGTTTACGGAGGCGCCTGTGATGGCTGATGGACGAAGGAGATCGGCGTCCGGGCCAACTAGCGCCCTTTTCCTCCGTGATTCGAGATGGGCGCGCCCTTTTCTTCT
>BOPN01000684.1:145000-152390 GCA_017312705.2 Penaeus japonicus | reverse complement strand
TATATATGTATATATGTATGTATATGTGTATATATGTATATATACATATGTATGTATATATATGTATGTATGTATATATATGCATATATATATATATAATATAATATATATATACATATACATATATATATGTATATATATAATATATATATATACATATACATATATATATATATATATATATTTCTTTGTCATATAAGTATATACTTGTTTATCTAGGCAGGCACAATATACTGCATATCTCGGTGGCTGAAATGCATATGCGGCACCACTAAAAGCATTCTGGAGCTATTGTTAGCGTCATACGCTGCGGCGGAAATGTATCTATCGCATAAAAATCAATGCTAATGGGAGGAAATCGGGAAAGGGGCTGTAAAATTCCGTTCATTCGACACTTGCACTTATCCAGATTGGTTCAATGCCCATATAAGGCGAGGTTTAGAAGTTTTACTGCACATGCTTATGAACACACACACACACACACACTTATGAACACTAAATGATATACACCGGCACAAACACACTTCAAAAGATACCAACAAACGCACACAGGTAGCATAACCAAGTCCACACACACACCCACACACACATGCGCTCACAAGCACACACACAGACACAAAAGCAATATCGAGGTACATGACAAATACAGATTAGGGTAAGTTTGCGTGCTTCATCAGGGCGGACGAAAAGAACCCGGGCACAGGGAGTTACACTCAAGAAACCTTTACGAATTCCTCTGAACTTCCTTCTACTTAAGAATTTCACAATGGAATATGCGCTTTTAAATTGCGCGGAAATGGAACCTCTCTTTGGTTCGTGACTCGCCTTAAAGATGTTACACAGAAGTTCTAGATACAAGAGCAAAATTGAAAAGTTAAAGGGCATCAACCCGGTAAGCATTAAAAGAATTCTTAATTTATTCCTATTGAACGTAAAGTGCAGTGCATTGGGAAATCGGTAATGAAGAATAGTCTGTACATTATTTAATGATCATTGACGTTCTGCTAATAGTTTTTGCAGGAAAAACGGAAGTAGAAAAAGAGAGTGAGTAAAAGTGAGAAAGAGAGAGTGAGTGAGAGTGAGAGACAGAGAGAGAGACGAACATAAACGGTGTAGAAAATGGAGAAAAAAAAGAGAAGTTGAAGACCCTTCCTCATAAAAGAATTTAAAGAAATATATAAAAAAGTAAAAAGACAAAAGAGTGATAATGTCTTCATTTCACAGGACTAATGTTCACAAGCTCTTTAACGTGACCCCTCTTGAAATTAGCATTCGGAGACTGGATCTCTTTGAAAGAGGGAGAGAGAGAACGAGCTTAAAAAAAAATCTTACGACACGCTTCATAAACGGCGTTACAATATTTTGTACAACACCAAACGATCTTCTCTCCGTACTTATATTTTCAAATTCCCAACACGATCATTGCTTCTTTTTTAAAGATATTTCCTACTCGTATTTTCGTCTATCTTATCCATATATATTTCTTCCCCTTTTACCTTTTTCAGCCGAGACAACCCCTTGCTGCTTGTGCATTCGCTTGCATCTTGCACGCATGAACTCATATGATCTTCTCCATTGGTGCTTATATAATAGCATTCATGTTTACATAAGCTTATAAAAACAAATATTGTAGCTCTTATGGAATCTTAATGATAACTTAAAGATCCTGATAGTCAGTAGAATCTCATAATCCTCAAAAGGAAACACACCTCCTGTTATCATTAGAGTTGCACCGTAAGCCATCGGGTCTTAAAATCATGGACCTATAAATAACTCCCTTTTACTAGATATGGCAAATGCATCTCAAATTAAGTATCATTTATTATGTTGAATTTGATCCTCGAGCATTCCCGTTTCTCTCTCTCTCATTTAGGTCTGGGTAAAAGTGGATGCATATTTATCAGAATATATGATATATTTTTCAACTGCTTGTTTAGATGTCGGGGATCATGTCTGGGTATGTTGCTAACTGAACTGGCTATTGCGTAACGTTGTATTGCAACTTGCACACTCCACTTCATTAACTTGTATTACTTGACTTGCCTTCCATCCCCGCCCTTACTCCATTCTCTTGTCTCTTCCATCTCGGTCTCTCTCTCTTTCTTTCTTCTCTTTAGCTCACTTTATTTTCTTGCTGTTCTTCTCCCTGGTTTTCTTCTTTAAATTGGTCCTTTATCTCTTTGAACTTCTTTGTTTCTCCTTTTGTTTTTCTTTCTTCGTTCTCACCTACAGAAACCTACATAACCAAGTAATTTTCAATCTCCTTTCTCCGACAATTATCTCTTTCTAATCCATATTTTCTCTCTCCTTTTACGTTTCTCTTCTCGATCTCTCTCCATTTTCCCCTCAACACAGACATTCCAGTAACAATGCCCTCGCCCGGTTCCAGAACTTCGTTTATTGACCACCGTCCGGTTCACTCTTCCCGGTCTGGTAGGCGTCCGGTTACCTGCTGCTTCCTCAATACGTACGGTAATTAAATATTATTCATTAACTTTAATTACCCTTGGGAAAGATTCAGCTAATACGTGGAGGAGAGGGAAGGCGAAGGAGTGGCCGGATGGGGGGGGGGGGAGGACGGGGTATTGCACGGTACCAGAACTACCGAACAGGTGATTACGGTAGTTTATGATAGCCTTTTTTTCGATGGGAAACACAATGAGGCTTCCGTTGTCAATCTCCTCTACGTCATAATTATAGGCGTTACGGATGTTACCTATGTTATAAACGGCTATGATACGTTGGGTTGCAGCGTAGCTTGCGTGATCGTCACATCCACTGAGTCCACACGTAGTCTTCATCACCTGACCACAAGCCACGTCACGTCCCATACGCAGGATAAGAGCACTTGAGATCCAGGAAAAATTGTGTGGTTTTCTTCGTCTAACTTGCCATCTTAGTTCCTGTAGCACATCACCTATCGTGCGCTAACAACCATCACCTCTGTAACCATAGAGTACGTTACCATTACAAATACCACAAATGATATACCGTTTATCCTTTCCATTTCCTTTGGTTACACCACAACGTTTAATAAAGTGAAGTAATATTGAGACTCTGATACAGTGTCGCTGCTTCCAGACCCAGTTCTTGTGAGCGGAGCGAGAGGCCGGTACTGGCAGGGAACCCATGAAATGCATCACAAATGTGTAATGGTTTATTGAAGCTATTAGATAATAAAACCCTAATTACATTTATGCCTGGGATTGGTGACTCGCCATCTGCCCCGGTATAACGACCAAATAATCTACAATTAACTAGGCTTAATTATCGTACAACACGTTTTCTCCAATGAGTACTTTGAAAAACTTGTCTATGATGCTCCCTAAAAAAATTTAAAAAGAAAAATCTTACAATTGCGATTGTCTTTAGGTAATGACACGGGGAAACTATCTGCATGAAATGTTCGTTCCTAAGACATTTGAGAGAGGAACTGAAGGTACTTTTATCGTTTACAATCAAAATCGGTCAAGATCTTGGGCAACTAAACAGACAGAAAATATATCCCAGACGTTCTCCACCTGCTTTGAATACTCCACCACAGCCAAGCGCGGACACAGACTGAGACGGCAACCACGCCTATATGACAACAGAATAATGGATTACAGCTTAATGACCATGGTTTTGTGTCAGAGGTTGATAGCCAGGAAATCTAACAAGAACAACCCCGCCTAACAACTGCACTTGGCTGCATACTTAACAGTGCGTTGGGTATCTTAACTGCGGCCCTTGCGAGTCCTTGTGTGTTTGGGGTATCATGAGAGTGCCTGTATGTGTTTCTATATAGTCTAATAAATACTACACACATTATAGGCCTGTCGCAGAGTAAAAATAGCTTCGGCACCGGGACTTTTTTGCATTTTGATGATAGTTCATGATAAATGCGAGGCTAAAGAGCACTCATAGACCGCAGTCCTTCGCTAACACCCAAAAACTTTGTGTGAAAACAAACAAATGATAGAAATCTCAAAGGAGACAAAGGAGGCTGGGAAATACACCAGAATTACTAGCGTTGTGGAAGTGTTTTCGCACTTCTCTGTTTCATTATGAGCTAGTACATTAGCGGATTATCATCTGGAATCTTATATCTACAGTCATAACTTATAATCCTGTCGTCGAAGCGATTTTCAATTGCGATAGGCCTATAATATATATATGTATATATATATATGTATGTATGTATATATATACATATGTGTATGTATATATATACATATGTGTATGTATATATACATATATGTGTATGTATATATATATGTACATATATGTATATATAAGTACATACACACATATCAATATATATATACATATACATATATATGTATATATATAAACATATATGTGTATGTATACACACGCACACGCACACACGCACACACACACACACACACACACACACACACACATATATATATATATATATATATATATATATATATATAAATATATATATATATATGTGTGTGTGTGTGTGTGTGTGTGTGTGTGTGTGTGTATATGCACACACACACATATAAGTTATCACACTCTCACGTATTTAATTCTGAAAGACAACGATACATGAAGTACATCAAAACACATCTCGATGACATATCATGTTAAGCCGCGAAGGAATACCTGTTAGAAGTCGAATTCCAAGCTCCCACTGACCCCAAACCGTTCTCAATGACCGCCTTACTCACAGTATTACGCTGTGAAAATTGGTTCGACTTGGAAAATATATTTCATCTTCAAACTAAACAAGAAGAGAAAAAGAACATGTGTGATTTATAAAGGAGTGTTTATGACCAGCTCCACCTTTAACTAGGGGTACTACGATTAGGATCTCAACAGCTTACCTTTTTGGCTATAAAAAGGTGCTGCACGCCTAACCTCGTACCCTATTTATATGAAGAATAGTTGGGGGTCATTGGGTCAAACGGGGTTTAAGGAATAGAGTCAGAAAAAGGACATTCACATTGACTAGTATTTATAATTTTAACTCCCAAAATTGCTAGAAAATCAGAGTGATATCAACGTTTTTTTCGGCAATGAACCGTATTTTTTTTTTTTTTTTGACTAAACGAAAGAGTAAGCTCTTACTGGCTCTAAGATATAACTTTGGATAAAACAATAGTGTATATCTATAACTAATAAAAAATGAGGAAAACTATGTAGATCTTAGGTTATAAAGGAGAGATAAAACACAACCGAATCCTATGATTTCAAATCGGCCACACTTCAAAGGGATAGAACAAGTAATATATGCTGGTATGACGTTCTAAATACGGTCTTATACACATAAGCATATAAGAAATCCCCCTTACATATCAAGAGTTCCTTCCCATCATTAATAAAACCGTTTCACGAGCTTCATTAATCGAAATGCGATTTAGGTTAGCGTAATATTGAAACTGTTTACATTCGACTTTGTTTATACCCGCTTATCTTCTGATTATTTTTTTTTAACAACGTATCTAATTGGATCGCGATTCAAGGGTCTATTGTATCATTTCTTGTTTTATTCTGTCCCTTTTTTCTAGCGCGGGTTGCGTGTGCTAGATGAAAGTTTTATGTCGCAATGGAATGGCGCAAGACCCCATAGCTTAGCATTTCATAGCTACCAAGTCCACGTTTAGCTAATGCGGAGGGACGCGGATGGCTTTTTCAAGTGTAGAAACTAATCGTCTCACAGTTTGAACCTTCATCATACTTGGTATATTTCATCTATATTTGCATACACACACTTACCCTCACGCATACCTATCTATCTATCCATCTACACACACACACACACACACACACACACACACACACACACACACACACACACACACACACACACACACACACACCCACACCCACACCCACATCCACACACACACACACACACACACACACACACACACACATGTATGAATAGATGTCTATTTTGCATGTGCGTGTATGTGTATCAAAATATAAGTAAAATGAAAAAAAGTATGATTACGGTTCAAACATTGGGAAATGCCAGTCGCTTGCTTACGCATTAGCCACAAACGCACATGCACAAACTGAAAGAGCTTCTCCTGGAAGTAACAAACTCTTCTTTGATTATATCGTTAAACAGAGAGCAAAACACCACCACCAACGACAGCATAAAAACCCACCAAGTCGTTTTCTTCTATAAGAGACTAACCTCTTCCTTCGAGCGAGATGAAACAATCAAATGTCATTTCGCGAATGCTATTTTTCTCTCGCACCATATCACGTATCGACTTCGTTATGCACAAATATTGCATAATTTTCCTCGGATAATATCAAATGTTCCATTATCAAATTTATTACGCGAACTAAAGTGCGGGGATAATTAAGCACATTCGCACAACGAGGCAGCGGTTGTGGTGCAGTTGTCTAAACGGCTCGCCGGAGTCACGCTGCCATCCCACGCGAGGCCGCGGCACGCCACCCGTGCGCCAGCGTCGGGGTCAGCTGTTAGCTAACCTCCCTCTCAGCAGGCTGCAACTTATGAGCGTCTTGCTATCTTGTAAAATGTTGAGTCTCTCGCGGGGGGGAGTGGATTATCTTTATTCCCGAGGTTTACTAGACGCCCTTAGAACGAAGACTCCCGTGTTGATCGATTATCTAGAGACGCAACCCACGAAACCCTGACCTCTAAAAGTCACGTAACCCGTTATGTGATACGAGCATTATGCAGACACTAGCGTGCGAGACAGGGATCCCGGGTCACGGCGGGGGTGTCACCTGCATGCCCTGACCATTACGGTCGCCCTGATCCCGTCTTATCACGCCACGCCCGACTGGAGGTTCCCGTGTGGAAAGCCTATTCGTCCGGACACTTGAAAGTTAGAAATACACTTCTCTTTCTGCACTGCCGGTCAGTCGATCGGTCTCTTCAAATAAAGCAAAATGCTCTGGTCACTTCTTCGTAAAGGAAAGATTGAAAGATAATGATAGTGTAATAATCGAACAGATGTCTCACTCTTTCACTGTTTCTCAAGCGACCTAATTAAACATATCACTTCCTATTGAAATGATTTTATTATATTTCTTTCATTACCAAGGACGGTGTCATCAGGTCGATAGAAAGTGAGACATTACAGTGCATTCAGTAGATCATACATTTGCTGCCCCGCTCATCTGCTGACACCCGTATGTATGAGTGTTCATTTTGTTGCAGTGATGCGGGTTTACTTTCACTGCAATCCGTATCAATAAGTGACATTGCAAGCAAAGCAACATTTTCCCTGAATATTATATTTATAGTGTTAAGTCTGTGCTTTGTGTTGCATTTGCTTTTGTAGAGCCAAAGATACTTCTGCACAAGGTAAATGTAGATGTAGATGCCAGTATTCTTTAGACAAGTTATCATGTGGTGAATAGGATAGTTATCCATAGAAAGCTGATGAGC
>BOPN01000684.1:120000-125000 GCA_017312705.2 Penaeus japonicus | reverse complement strand
TGAGAGATTCTGAGCTTTGTAAAGCAATCCTTTTAGATCCATAGCTCCCCAAACACTATGAGTATGAAACATGAGTTTGCCTCTTCATATCATATTTAGAAATCCTCAATTTTCGGACGATATGATACGTGGTTCAGCTTACCTAAGCTCTCACCCCAAGCTGTTCACATTTAACAAGACAATCTCTCCGTGATCAGCTTGACACCCTCACTGTTGCAGGACCCGACACTCTGAGCCTCGCTGTTGAGCGCTCCTTCTTCATCTACGGATCTTGTACTTTATGTTCTTCCCCCAAACCACCTTGGTTGTTGGACTCCGACAGCTGCGGAACGTACCCACGGCTGCCACCTCACCGTCGGTCACCTGCCCTTTCTTGCCCACACACCATCAACTGTGAAGATGCCTTGTGTCACAGTGCTTTCTATCCCCTTATCAGTCTCGTAGACGTGTGTTTTGGACCTCAAAATGTACAGGTTTTCATGATTATAGTGAAATGGCAACCGTACAGCTACACTAGAATATATCTCTTTCTAACTGACTTGCTGTAATATCTGGATAAGTGATACCTTTTATTTCAAAAATTTAAAAATGTAGTCCACAAACCGTACGTAATGCATGCATAACCGGCATGAACCTGTAAGATAACCTCTTTCTTATAATGCAGTTTGCCCTACCGAGACATAGACGAGTACACAACCAAAATTACAGTCAACCAAATGAATGACGTGTTTCAACCTGCATTCTCCTCTTTCTCTCTTCTACTTATACATTTTATGTTACTTATTTTCATGTTAGTAGGAACACTGAATTTCAACCGGTGGTGAGTAGGTTAAGCTGATTTATTTCAATTAATTGATTAAAGATAAGTGGTTTTCTTTGTTCGTCTCGTGACTTCCAGGTTCATGAAATGATATTAGTGTTAAGACAGAAGTATATAAATATTCCAAGCTGAAATCTGTCTGCATACGAAATAATACCTCTAATACACTCTAAATACAAACTCAGTACACAACAGAGACGCCCTTGTGCGGAACGTAGACCAACTGCCCCTTTCCCGTAATCATACAGAGAGACATTCTGACATTAACCTGCAAATACTCAAACCCATTAATGAGACATTCCACTGATGCAGTATTGGTTCCTCCCTAAAAGTTGAAAATGAGAGGCTATAGCTTGGGCAGCAGCTCTTCCTCCGCCCTCAGGAACGCCAGCCCGTTGGTAAGCCTTGAGTCGCCTTTATTTTAATGTCTTACCAACCTCTCTTCCCTGCCTACTTCAGTAAAATAAAGAATATCTATATAAACATCTAAGGTTTACATTTTTTTTCTATAAATATTTTTGGTGCTATCTGTGCATCACATAAACTGGAATTCAAATACTTATTCTCGTTAGTTCCTTCAATCTTATGCATGCGTCAGACTACTACTTGTTCGCTATGAATAAGAGCACCACAGTAAGTACACTGGGATTCGTGTCCATCCGAACTACGGGTTTTACATTCTTCCTCTATTTCAATATAGTAAGCGCCCTCATATTGTTTCCCGAAGCGACTTCAGATTCTGTTGCAGCAGGCTCGAGGGTATGTTGTTTAGCAAAACCATGACAAAGCTGATTCTCATATCTTATTTTTATATCCTCTTTTTTAAACTGCAAGTAAGTATTCTTGGTATCCGTTATCTATTTATTCTAACCATATGCACGGTATTAATGATCCTGATTTCACTTGCTTTGCATCTGATTCTTTATTGCATTCACAGACTGACATAGTATGAAAAGTCCTAGCCCTGCAATATCATCATATGACTGCAATAGGGGAGAATCAGTCACATTTCACCTCTCTTTCCATGGCTTAAGGGAAAGAAGTGCATGGTTGACACAGCTGAATATCTGGAAAAAATCATGTATACTGAAAAAGTCGCAATGTTCCTTACCACCATCCCAGTTGCACAGGAGCCGCCTCTACTCTCCTGAAATGTTGCAGCTGGGGAACATCGACGGCGCCATTCTGCTCGACTGGAGAGAGTCGACGCTGCTGAACAAGCTCGAGGCCGGAGCCCGAGTAGGCACGCTCATGCTGGACGCCGCCAGGAAGGAGCTCTCGGACTTCCACAGCAAAGTCCTCCCCGTGTGCGAGCACTACGATAACCTGGGTCTTCTGTACGTGGTGAGTCGCTCGGGCGGGAGGCCGGTCTGGTCTCCAGACGGGCGCCTTATTTCGCTGATTCATTATCAGGTGGCTTTAGATGTTGGATTTGTTCTCCACACACACACACACACACACACACACACACACACACACACACACACACACACACACACACATATATATATATATATATATATAGATAGATAGATAGATAGATAGATAGATACACACACACACACACACACACACACACACACACACATATATATATATATATATATATGCATATATATATGTATATATATATATATATATATATATATATATATATACATATATATATACATAGATATATAAATATATATGAATATACATAATTATACACACACACACACACAAACGCACACATATTTATACATATACAGGTAGTCGTCGACTTACGACAGATCGACTTTACGACCGTCTGGTCGGCAGGCGTCACTCTCGCTTGCCAGACGGTAGGAAAGTATAGTGTACAGTAGTATCAGTGTTTGACTTGAACCCTTAAAGGTATAACAATTTAGAAAAAAATAAAAACAATGTCTAAAGAAACATAAGGAAATAATGAACTGAGAAATTGATAAAATATGAATTTATGGTGATGACAATATCATTACACAGCATAATATACTTATATATATATATATATATATATATACATACATACATACACACGCACACACACACTTACATAGATAGATAGATAGATAGATATAGATAAAAGTATATATATATATATATATATATATATATATATATATATATATATATATATATATATATATGTATTGTTCATATATATGCACGAGTATACACACACGCAAAAAAACAAAAAACAAAACACACACAGGTCATATTTCCATTATATGTATTTTCACCTCTTCAGGCCTGTTCGATATGAATACTCAAAAACCTGGCTTTATCAGAATAGACATCAGAGTTTCAATCTAAGATGGTCCCTTTGGATTCTCGTTTTTCAACTTAATATTCAAATGATGTTTTATTTTCATTTCTTATATCTACTATCTTATATACTACTTAACAACCACAACAGCTACTCCCAGTGCAGATACTAAAGTCTGTTTGAATCGTTCATGCACTATAACTGAATTGTTGAAATGGATGATGTATGATTTCCTCAGAGTTAGCCGCTGCGATTTTCTTTAAAAAATCGAAAAAAAAAGAAAACGTAAAGAAGAGCAAGTCATAAAACAACAGATTTCGCGAAACACATCTAAAATTCATCCGCCATAGCATAGCTGCATAGACCACCCGTAGAACGTCAGCAGTCAATTCGTGTTTGTGACGTCACCACCGCTTCTCTTACTGATCCGAATGTGCTTCTGAACCCAGGTATCGGGCGACCGGAGTCAGGAGGAGGTGTTCCGGGACGTCCAGAGAGCTCACGCCAGGATTCTCCAGCCTGCTCCCCTCCCGCCGCCGTCACGGGCTTCCGTAGGTGAGTATCCTTCTCCCTGGCGTGGTTTCAAGGAGCAAAAGCTTATCTGTTGTGTTGATATATTTTTTTTACATGTCTTGCTCTTCTTTCCTGTTGTTAGGATGCCTGCAGTGAACTATGGTTGTGTTCGTAAATAGCCTGGTGCACATTGTGTGTAAGACGCCATTGTTCGAGCGCGTATAATGTGTTTTCGCGTGTGCATGTCTGTTTATCTATCACTTTACGTGTTCCTCGCTTGTGTTTGTTTATCAGTGTTGTCAAAATGTGCTTTCAAGCAGTTGTTTATAAAAATCATGATATGCTTAATTCATTTCTAAAATGCTGCCCCTTTACATTATATGTATGAAATAAATCGCGCATAAATCTTCAATTAATCGTTTTCTCCTCTAAAAATATATATTCCTAGTTTTTAATCACAGCGTAGAATGGTCCTCGTTATCCACTATCATTCCATCTGCATAAAAGCCAAAGTGATAAACTATTTAATTACGTATCATATCGAAGGCGAGCTGCATCGGAAAGATCTGCAGGAAATGGTAGGTGTCTGAAAAGGGTAAAACTATAAACAACCATTTTTGTGTTCATGATATCTCATTTTCTCTCTGTCCTGCTTTCCCTTTCTCTCCGTTCGTCATCTCTCTTATGCGCGTTCGTCCATTCTCCTCCCTGTTTTCCCTTTCTCCCTCTTTCTCATCTTTTTCCTCGCAGATGGTGGGGAGATTGTGTTAAGTTTCCCGCCAGAATCTTCCCACAGGAGTGTAAAAGGTACTTTCCTTCGCTGGCTCTCGCTTAGCCCTGCCCTCGCCGTTCCCTAGAGTACCGGCACCTTTCCTGTTACGTCCTTTTGAGCAACTCCTACCCGCTTTACCTTATAAATGAAAATATACTTCCAATTACTGCTGTTGCTGCAGTTGTAAAAGCTGAGTTTCCTGTACGACTTCTTACCTTATAAGTGCATTTTGTTGTTGTCGTTGTTCTTTTTAATTAAGAGATGGATGGCTTTGCTGCCTGAAGTTCGGTGATTACCCACACGTAGACTCTGGTTTTAATGCAGAAGTTTTATTTATCACAGATTTTCAGGAACCTATATTTACCTTTACATTCAGGCTTAGAATGTGAACATAATCACCCTGGCATTTTTAAAAGAAATATTTATACGAGCGATGTTGGTGCTTCGAAATTCTATCACACTTTGTTTAAGTGCTTTGTCCCATGGTTTACAACAGTTAAATTTACAATTAATTACTTTTTGGCACTACAAACTAGTTTTACTGCAATAGAATGTAACAGTAAAATTATTAAAGTTATTTAAGTTATCTCTTTTCTTGTTCTTGTGTAAGAAGTCCAGAAAATTCA
>BOPN01000684.1:70000-72500 GCA_017312705.2 Penaeus japonicus | reverse complement strand
CATGGAACGGAGGCCATGGAGTGTTATTAGGATGTTAATTGTACCTTCTCCAGTACGGGATTCTATTCTCGTACTGAAGTCTGACAGAAGCTTATTAGCCGGGTCTCCTGAGCAGCAATTACCTTCTCTCTCCATTTCCTACATTACCTCTATATTCCCCCTAGTTTTTATTTTTCCTGCTACTTTTCATATATATTCATGTACTTATCAATTCATTTAATGATCTTCATGCATGTCTATCTACATTTTCTGCATATTTTGTTGCCCGGTGCGTTTGAAAAAAAAAAAAAAAAAAAATCGATCAGAATGGAATCACTAAAAATCATCTTCCTCAGCAGTAGTTCCCACAATTACGGGATGAAGATATTATTCAGCAAAATGCATTCGCAATACTGTATACCAACTGAATCGCCATCTTTACTTCTATGCTAAAAATAGACTTTTCCAGTAAGACTACTTCATTTGGCTTTCCGGGGAATGTCCTCAAGACACCGTCGCAAATGCAGAGTAGGTAGAGACGGAGCGGTCCCCGGGAATTCAAAGTAGACGTCAGTGATGTATCGTCGACGTCACCACTGTAATTACAGAAGTCAAGTCACGCTTTCTCCGGGTTTCTTAAACGTCGATCGATCTGCTCTCTCCACGAGGGTCATCGGGAGAAGCGCTGGCGAAGGGAGACGCCCGGCGGGATGCGGCCTCGGCCGGCGCTCCTTTGCTTGTTTGTTTCTTAGATATCAAGGTCACAGACATTTTTTTCCCGCATATTAAGAAGGGTGATTATTACTTCATATTGTAATTGTCTTTCTTCACTCTTCTTCCTTTTGGGTTGTATATAAAGAGATTATATATCGAGACACTTCTGCAAGGCGGCAATATGAATAGATTATCTGGAACATGTACTGTGCTATTCGCCACTTTCCTTACGATCATATTCCTCGAACAGAGGAATCAAGGCAGACGCCCTCCTCCATGTATCGCACGATGACCCAGACACACGCATCATACAGCACAGGATAGATTTGTTCCAAGAAGAAGAAACAAAAACATACAAACAAACAAACAAAAAAGGAAAATGATTCAAATAAAAGACTAGAATATCGTCGCCGTTGATCGAGGCAGCTGCGATCAAATCAAGGTGACGGAGCAATTAGGAGCTTGGCCTAGATAAGACTGATTAGACCTCGAATCAGAGATCACGTGATTCCCTCGAGAGAAAAATGTGGCCGGTACTACTAAACTATCCCATGACGTCATATCTGTTGACCATGAATATAAGCCAATACAGTCGCGAGCTGAACAATTAACAGGACACGAAAAAACAGATGTCAGGACGAACAAAGTAAATCTATAGCATCGTGAATGAGAATGAATGTTTGAATTAATAATTATTTCCCTTTTTAGGACTCGCAGGAGAAGTAACACGATCGAGTGACGTGTCGGCCATGACCTTGGGACGGAGGTCGTGGCTGCAGAGGAAACAAATAAAGAAGCAAATAAACCAATAATAAAAGGTTGGAAGATGGGAGTAGAATTTTCAATTTCTAAAGTGTAGTTTTATGTTTCCGTTTTTTTTTTAGGTTAAAAAAAGCAGATAACGTGACTGTAAACCCCAGGCGATGGGCCTTCACCTCGCGTGTCGAGACTATAGGTAAATAGTTTACGCGTACCCTATGACTCTGGAACCTTACTCTATGGTTATTTTAAAATATCTCGGTGGATCGATGATAAGGTATGTCAAATCCCCGAATCGCGTTGCCTTTAGCGCCTGGGACATTCTAAGGCGTCGGGAGGGTTAGAACCGGGAATCTTGGGTGTATATTGAAATTCCTTAGGGCTCGTCCGTCGCTCGAACTGATGACGCATTTTCGCAGATAAACATCACGGGATTCTGGCCTTCCTGTGCAAGGGATTATTTCTGATCTCGTTAACAAACTGGTAATGATGATGGCAATAATACTGATAAAAAGAATAACATTATTAAGAATGATTGATTGATAAAGAATGATTGATCTTCATCAGTACAATATTGATAATTATGATGATTATGTTATTTACAAAAAACAAGGATAACGATCATAACATCTATAACAATAAAGGGGGGTAACAAGTATAGCGAAAATGCTATTAACACGATATTGATGATGATATTGATGATGTTATTGATGATTATGGTGATGGGGATAGTGAGGATAAGGATAATGATGACAATTTTAACTCCACTGATGATAATTATATCAATCTTGTTTGTAAGAATAATATCAGAAAAATAGTAACGCCTATGATTGCTATATCCTTGTAATAAATCCATATATACATATATGCATGTATATATATATATATATATATATATATATATATATATATATATATATATATATATATATATATATATATATATATATATATATATATATATATATATATATATATATATATATATATATATATATATACACACACACACACACACACACACACACACACACACACATAGACACAC
>BOPN01000684.1:37500-42500 GCA_017312705.2 Penaeus japonicus | reverse complement strand
AAAGCTGGGGAAATATATAAGTGACCTGTTTTGTTATTGTTGTTGATATTTACTATTACTATCATCTCTATTATAGCCATTCAGCAATTTCTCTCATATTTCTATATAGAGTAATGTCTATGTAATATATGCATACATAGCCTTTATTGTGTTACATGCAATTTTATGTTGCCACTAATCTATATACACTTAATTTACTTTCGTTTCGTCCCTGTTTGTCCATTTCAACCTGGCATTATAGGTATACCAGTCGCCCAGTGTTAACACCGGCAAAAGATTGGCTTGCTACATTCCTGCTACATATAAACGTGATTCATGGTTATCATTGTTGTTACAACATATAGTAATCAGCTACACCTGGCCCTACATTATTGCGAAGCTCCCTCTTATGGATAGCTTCTGCATATCATTCAAGATACACAGATAAAAAGTGTTATTCAAGATTCGGTGTTTCTCTGTTCCTACAAGCTCACGATGCACTGTGCATTCATGTAAGGAGTCCCCTCCGATTTACTGATCGTCTCTCTCGCCTCAGTGTGCGTGGGTCGAGACCCCGTAGGTGTGCGGGCGTATCGTTGAATGTGTGGTGGTTGTTACTCTGCGTGTGAGAGATGCTTCGGCCGATTGTCATAGTGTTTGTCAGTGACGACAAGACACTAGAGGAGTGAGTGACAGAGACAAACGTAATGTGATTCTCTAACAAAGCAAGTAATAAACTTACTTTTTGGTCCACTTTGCCATTATGTTTTACCGGATGTAACCAGATAAAACTTAAAATAAGATAAACTGAGTGCCAATCGTATATGGTACAACACTGGACCCAGCTAACACACACACACACACACACACACACACACACACACGCACGCACGCACGCGGGAGTGTATGTGCATTCGTTTTACATCTTTTATTGATTGGCAAAAGATGCGTGAGTGAATGCACGAAATTCATCCATTTGTTTATGTAAGAGCAGAGAAAGTTCGAAGCCCACAAAGATGGAGGCAGACATGTACGGAGGAAAGAAGACCACAAAACAGCTGCAGAAACGGACGTTGGTTGAGCCTCACTGGGAGCGTCGGGCTGTCTTTGGTGTCACGGTTTTTGTTGTCTGGGTAAGCGCTGCATTCTCTCTCTTTTGCCTTTTCGTTTAGTCGCTTTCGCTCCCTTCCGTTGACTAAGAGCGGGTGCCTCGGAGGAAGAAAATCCCTTTTCAAATCTTCTTTAACTCTTTTCGCTGTGGGAGCGGAAGGGAAGGGGTGAAAGGGCACAGCAACGTATAGCTCCCTGTGATTACTTCAGTTTTGATTATTTATTTTTGCCATCGCTATATTTCAGTTAATCACTCAAATTACTGACATTCTTGGCAACCTCGCCGGTACACAAACTACTTCTATATTCACCAATCTCGCAGTCTTATTACCACAGCTGTTATGCTTCTTGTCGGGACAGGAGAAAGAATGATTTCCACGTGTATGATCTCAAGGCTTATGTCGAACCACGTGTATCGGGTCACGTGTCGGCGGTCGATTACGGCCGGTCATCTGGTCGCTGTAAGCACGCAGACCCGCAGACAACGCTACGTTTCGCCACCGACACCTCCGCTGTACATTCTACATCTACCGCGTTGGTACACTAAGCTACCTCCGTGATTAATACGATGATTCATCGGCGTACCTGACTCTGCCGGCTTACAAGTAATCGCTCCATGAACACATGTAACTATACACCGATATAATTCGTATCATCACGCACACCTTTCACAAATATGACTACTGCCGACTCCGGCATCACGGCTGTAGTCAACTGCAGACATAACTCAGCACAAGCTGTCTTTTTACAAAATGGTATATACATAAGAGATTACAATAAGTCATAATGATTAACTGTTAAGGCTATTAGACTATCTCAGAGCAAACTGCAATTAGCCCATTAACTACAATTGATTAGGTGGTTTCATGAATAAGCATATAATGGCACGTGCAAGAAAAATGATGTTTCTAAATAACACGGACAGATGAAAGACACGCCCACAGCCGTCAGGCAGTTATAATTACCACATTTTATTGAAGCTCTACCACATTATAGCTCGGCTGGTCTCCTCCATACATCGTCATGCACAAACAAGTAGACATCGCTGCGGCCATTTGCTAATTAACATATTTGTTCTTTCTAATTAAAAGATTTACATGAATGATCGCAGACTGTAATTACTAGGGATGTTTTGTGTATAAAAAATCACTGGGCAAAAAATAAGATTATAAAGATTATAAAACTTGTTTATAAATTACAGGAAAATTCGACAGGACGCGCCCTTAACTGAGGCCTCGTAGATGATTATGAAGCATCAAAAGATTTCTTTAACTTGGAGCTTCTACACGGAATTCTATATTAGGCCTAGAGCCCCGAACCACCTTCCACATGGCACCATGCATGTCTGAGCAGGGGAGCACAAGGGGTGGGGGTAATACCCGCCCCCCTTCTGACATTAACTATTATTCCGAACTTGACAATTCAGTCTGACTCAAGCTAACTGCCTTCCCGGAATCCACTTAGGAAGCTCAGGCACTTGAGGAGATGACCTGGACGCCTGACCTATTTTTAGGAACAGAGACACGGATGACCTCCCATCAACTGAAATCAAGTTACTCGTGACCCTGAGTACGCTACTATAGGTGAATGAAAGCATGAAAAAACGGATGGTAACTTCTATCAACCAGAAATGTCAACTAAAGGAAGTAAAGAAACAAACTGCAAGAACCAGTCTGGTCGCACGCATGACCACGTGACCTTGCGTCGTGGTTGGGCGTCGTGACCTCATCTTTTACACACTCGTGACCTGGCCTGACGTAATCACTTACGCTCACACGATAGGTAGCTTATCTTCTTTTCTATATTTTTTGTTCTAATCTCTCTGCCCTCCCATCTCTCTCTCTCTCTCTTTCTCTCTCTCTCTCTCTCTCTCTCTCTCTCTCTCTCTCTCTCTCTCTCTCTCTCTCTCTCTCTCTCTCTCTCTCTCTCTCTCTCTCTCTCTCCCCCTTTCTTCATTAACGTTATTATTATTATTGTTGCTATTATAATAAATATCATGATTATCATAATCATAGTTGTGTTACTGATATCATTGCTATCATAATTGTTATTATCATATCCTTTGAGCAAAGATGAATTACATTAAGCCTATCATGTACTTAAGTATTACAGGAACATTACCTCATTTTTGTTTTGTTTCTAAACTCAGAACGCCAATAAGGATACGGGAAAATATAAAACTGGAAATGAAAAAGAACTCAAGAGACAAAAGGGAATCTAAGAGGAAGAAGAAGATGAAGAAAAATATTGACAAGTTTGAAGATGATAATGATGATAATGGTGGTTACGATGATACGAGCAATAATAATACAAATAATAATGATAATGGTCATAAGGATAATGAAGATAGTAATGAACATAATAATGATAATATCGATAATATGATAACGATAGTAATAATGATGGTAATGATAATGATAGTAATAATGATGGTAATGATAATGATAGTAATAATGATGATAATGATAATGATGCCAATAATTGAGGAAAGAATTTTTAAAATGGTAATGATAATAGTAATAATGATAACAAAAATGGTAATGAGAATGACAATAACATCACTACAACTACTACTAATGATGATAACGATGATAATAACAACAATGATAATGATAACGGCAGCATCAATACTGATAATGACAATGATGGTAATGATGATAATAATGATTATGATAATTATGATAATAATGATAATGATAATAATTACGATAATGATAATAAGGGTGATAACAGTTTTAGTAATAGTAATAATAACAATATCAATATTAATGGGGAAAATGATAATGATAAGTATTATGAAACTGATAAGGATAATAGTAGGGGTAAAAAAACAAGTCATTATGATAATGATAATGATAAAAAGAACAACAACAATGTTAATGATAATGATAGAAAAAAGTAATGATGATAAACTGGTAATGAAGTGGATGATATTGAGAATGATATAGTGGTCATGATACTACTACTAACAGTGATGATAACTCTAACTATGATTGTGATAACTCTAGTTACAAGAACAATGTTGACGTCGGCATGAATGATAAAAAGAACAGCATCTTTAACGTCACTGATAGTTCTAATACTGTATAACAAAGTATCAGATATGTGAAGGAATGAAATATAATTAAAGATCATATGCAGATGAATAAGTATTATCATGGTTGCGAATATAGACATTTTATTGCCATCACCACTTAACATGTCTCTTTTGTTCCACTTCAAGTAATTCAAATCCTTTTAATTGCATATGATGCCTGTTATCGTCGATATGTGATTTAGAACAGTTTCAAACTCTTTCCAACCACGGAAGGGGATGCAAAAGCATATTATAATACCCTTTTCACTTCTCTCTCTCTCTCTCTCTCTCTCTCTCTCTCTCTCTCTCTCTCTCTCTCTCTCTCTCTCTCTCTCTCTCTCTCTCTCTCTCTCTCCCTATCTTCATTAACGTTATTATTATTATTGTTGCTGTTGCTATTATCATGAATATCATGATTATCATAATCATAGTTGTGTTGCTGATACCATTACTATCATAATTGTCATTATCATATCCTTTGAGCAAAAATGAATTAAATTAAGCCTATCATGTACTTAAGTATTACAGGAACATTACCTCATTTTGTTTTGTTTCTAAACTCAAAACGCCAATAAGGATACGGGAAAATATGAAAATGGAAATGAAAAAGATGAGCTCAAGAGACTAAAGGGAATCTAAGAGGAAGAAGAAGATATTGACAGTTTTGAAGATGATAATGATGATAATAATGATTACGATGATACGAGCAATAAAAATACAAATAATAATGATAATGGTCATAAGGATAATGAAGATAGTAATGAACATAATAATGATAATATCGATAATATGATAATGATAGTAATAATGATGATAATGATAATGATGCCAATAA
>BOPN01000684.1:10000-12500 GCA_017312705.2 Penaeus japonicus | reverse complement strand
GGATACTGAGACTGAGAGAGAAAGAAAGTGAGAGATTCAAGTTAGGCAGTGATTAAACAAAAGAGGAAGGGCAGGAAAGTGGTAAGAGATAGACAAAATAAGAGAGAAAGTGAGAGCAAAAAAAGCAAGAAAGATGAAAAATAAAACCGAAAAGAGCGCTTCTCAGACGATCGACTTGCTGAATGTCATTAAAATCATATTCATCATAGTTATCATTATGGTTTTTGACACAATATCTAGCATGTGACACGTTATATCATCGTTTATTTTTTCTCGTTCGGGGCCATGGGTGATTTTCCGTCTTGACATAAAAACGAAAACAATTTATCTTCAACAATAAAAAAACTGACAATTACATCTTACTCATGAGTATTTAGTAATAGAAGAATCTTTGACATAAAATCGTCCAAAATCATCACTAAATTGAAAAAAAAGCTATGAACATGAGAACAGCACCACGATCGTGTCTCAAGGGCACAGGAGCTATAAATACATTTGTAATATTGTCAGAAAAATATATATGATTACAGCAATAGCAATAGAAAAAAAAATGTATTAACTCCCTAATGCTCTTACTGCGGCATCGTATTTCCTGAACTTAAGCGATGAAAATGGAGATTTCAACGATCTGGAGTGAGTATTAACCGCCATTCCCTGTGTTGATTTTGATGTCCCTATTCCCGTCGCTTCCTTCGTGTCATAAGGTGATTTTGTCGTATCATCCGTTTCCATTATTTATTAATTTGTTACTTAGAAGGGAGACAATCCTTTTTTGCTCTGCGTTCGTTCAAAACGTTCGTTGATTTTTTTTTTTTTTTTTTTTTAAGTAACCAAGGCCGATTGATTGTTTCCTTTGTAAAGAGTCCGCCCACACCTTTTCGTCAGTCAACAATAAGCACATGCAGCGCAGGAAGGAAAAAGGAAACTCATGTCAGTCTTCTCTAAGGACAAAGAGAAAAAAAAGAAGAGAAAGGAAACGAGTTAATTAAAGGAAGGAGAGGAGTAGGAGGAGGAACAAAAAGAACAAGAAAAGGAAAAGGAAGATCAAGAAGAAGGAAAGAAGAAACGAAGAAAGAAAATAAAGAGAAGAGAGGTAGAGAAGGAGGAAGAGAAATACGAAAAAAAGGAGGGGGGAAACGAAGAGGGAGAAACTAAGAAGAAAAAAAGAGGAGTTTTTTTCGGATTTCTGGCGTGGGTTCTCAGACAGTGAAGCTAAACAGTTGCATTCGAAAAACCCGCGATTATCATTTTCACATTGTTATCAGTATTACTACTACCACTTCTACGAATACCCATACTAATACTACTAATATTGCAACATGCTACTCCTACTACTACTACTAAAACTACTATTTTTGAATCGTAGAAATAGCCTCTAAACATCCTTTTTAAACACATATTCACAACTTAATTCATTACTTAATTTTGAACATACATATTACATTACACTCCGTGCTGCATTTCCTCACTGAGTCCCGTTCTCATACGATTCATGGCGACCGGAAATTCGCTGTTCCTTCTAAAAGAGATGTGGTCCTGAGGCCAGAAGACCAGGGTCCTCGCCGAAGACTAATCGGGGAAGCGAGTATAAGAGGCAATATTTCGTCTGGACATTTTCATTATATTATCAATACTAATATTATTATCATAATTACCGTTACTATTTTGATTATCATTTTTTTTATTATTATTATTGTTATTATTGTTATTATCCTCATTGTTATTGTTATCATTACTATTATCATTATTGCCATTATCATTACTATTATCATTATTGTCATTATCATTACTATCATCATTATTGTCATTATCATTACTATTATCATTATTGTCATTATCATTACTATTATCATTATTGTTATCATTATCATCATTATGACTCTTATCAATATTATTAGTGTACTATTACCATTATTGAATCCCCATTCCTCCTGACGTTACAAAGACTAATAGGTCATGTGGCTCGATGGTTCAATTTTTTGTTGAATACCATTACTGCTATAAAAAATGATGAAAATTATTATGACTTTTTCGATTGTTTTACTACTTCTATCCTTTTATTACTACTGATTGTTATCATTTGTTTTACTACCACTTCTATTGTCATCATAATTTTCATTGGTATTATCCTCATTATTATCATTATTACTACTATCACTGCTATTGTAGGTATCATGATTATCATATTATCATTTTATTATCATTATCATCATTATCATTACTAGTATCATCAGTATCAATATCATTATCATGAATATTATATTTTTCATCGTTATTATTGTTATCATTATCCTTATGGACATTCTTATCATTATCCCAAACATAATGATTATGATTGTTCTCATGATCATAATAGTGATGATTGTCATTATCATCATCGTTGTTATCATTATAACTGTTATTATTAGTGATGATGTTATTTTTATCATCACTATCATTATTATTATTATAATAAACCTTTTTATCCTCATCATTATCATTATCATTATTACCATCATTT
>BOPN01000683.1:420397-422897 GCA_017312705.2 Penaeus japonicus | reverse complement strand
GTCTGCAGGTCGCAATTTGCAGTGATAATATTGACGGATATTTACCAGAACTCAATTGCCAGAAGTGAAAATAACAGACAGGTCAATTGGCAAAAGAAAAAATGAGGGGAGAGAAAAAACGAGAAAGGACGAGACGAGGGGAAACGAACTCCTGAATGTAAGGGAAGGAAGAAGGATTTTTTTTTTCTAAGAGATAAAAACGATCTTGAGAGTGGTAGAGAGAGAGAGAGAGAGAGAGAGAGAGACAGAGACAGAGACAGAGACAAAGACAAAGACAAAGACAAAGACAAAGTCAGAGTCAGAGTCAGAGTTAGAGTCAGAGACAGAGACAGAGACAGAGACAGAGACAGAAACAGAGACAGACACAGACACAGACACAGAGACAGAGAAAAATACAGAGACAGAGGCAGAGACAAAGACAGGAACAGAGAGAAAGTGTAAAAATGAGAGACTGAATAACTGAATAACTGATAGACAGACTGAGACAGACAAACGGAGTCATAGACAAACAGACAGACAGACAGACAAAGAGAAACCACCTGAGGCTAAAAAAAAAAAAGAAAAAAAAAAGAAAATGATGATGACCCAGATGTAGTGTGGAGGGGAAAGCGCCTCAAGGAAGGGGAGCACGAACGGGTGAGGGGAATGGAAAGAGTGTTTACCTGCAAATTAAGGCAGGCGAAGGGGAGGTAAGGCTAAGGGGAGGGAAGAAATGTGCTCACTGACGTTGCCAAAAGAGGGGAAGAAAGGTTAAAAGGAAATTGGAGAGGTAATCAGTGTTTTTATCCTTTTTTTTTTTGCGAATTAGATGAAAGAGAAAAAAGAAGGATGAGAAGGTAAGAAGACTGGTAAGGAAAAAATAGCCTTGGAGTGGGTGATATTTTAGGGAAGTTAGAGAGAGAGTGTGTGTGTGTGTGAGAGAGAGAGAGAGAGAGAGAGAGAGAGAGAGAGAGAGAGAGAGAGAGAGAGAGACGAACAGAAAGACAGATAGAAAATAAAAGCGACAAAGAGAGACAGAGACCAAACGTAAACAGAGAAACAACATACGTAGAAACAGAGACACACACGGAAAAACACACACACACACAAACAAACAAACAAGCAAAGAAACAGAAAGAGAAAGGAAAAAAGAAAAAAACTCCAGAATCTCTCGCAGATTCCTAGAATCTATCACTCTCTCTTATTCCCTTTATCTATTTATTATTGTTATTATTACTATTATTATTATTATTATTATTTTATTTTACTTATTTATTTTTTTTTTACTAGAATCTCCCGCCCAGAAAATCTCTCCCACCTGTAGATTCGCATAACTCTGCTTCCTCGAGCGGGACACGTCCGTCTCACTGTGGGCGGCGTGGATGCGGTGGAAGCTGAGGTGATCCTCGGAGGTGTCCCGAAGCATGTAGTCGCTCATACGCCCACGACGCACCGAAGATGCCCGCGACGCCGCCCTCGGTGGGTCGTCGTCGTTGTCTGAGCGTCGGCGGGGCACTGAAGTCCTCTCGCGGGATCTGCGGGTGGAGGAAGAATATATATTTTTTCTTCTTTCTTTCTTTTATCTTTTTATTTTTTAGTGGTGGGTGGTATTGAGTTTTTTTTTTACTGGTGAGTGGTATGAATTTTTTTGTTTTTGTTTTTTTTACTAGTGAGTGGTGTCGGTGTGGGTGTTTGAGGGGTGGTGGGTGGGTGGGTGGGTTGAGATGTGAGGCAGATTGTAGGTTGGTGGGTTGCGGGTCGTGGGGTGTGTAGGTAGGTAAGTAGGTAGCCAAGTAGGTAGGTAGGTAGGTGGGCGGGTAGTGGGTCAGGGCACTGAAGTAACTGAGTATAGATGTTTGGGTGGGTAGGGAGTAAGTGGGTTGGTGGGTGAGTGGGGGGATTGGGTAGGTAGAGGAGCTGGTGGGTGGATAAATTGGTAGGGAGAGAGGAGAGTTGATCGGTGTGTATTTAGGCGGGTTGGTTGATGGTTGAGTGGATGGGAGGGTAGGTGGGTTTGTGGCTGGATCGGTGACTATGTTTATAGAGAAGTAGACGCATACATATATACATACATACATACATAATTACATGATTACATACATACATACATACACACACACATACATACATACATACATACATACACACATACATACATACATAATTGCATAAATACATGAATACATACATACATACATACACACACACACACATACATACACACATACATGCATACAGGTAGACACACCCACAGAAACCCTTCCTCGAGCCAAGGTCAACGTTCCCCACCTGTCCCTGTTCCTCCGAGGCTCCCCGACGGGCGTGCCGGGCGGCGGGGGGCGCCGATCCCTCGACTCGTCCCTCGATCTCGTCCGCTCGATCGACTTCGTCCTATCCAGCGACTTCTGACTTGCATAAACCCTTGACGACTTCCGGTGCGCGAACCCGTTAGCGGTCGGGGGTGTTTCGGCGGTGGTGGGGGTCGAGGGGGTGGTGGAGAGAGTGCTGGTGGGCGTGGGGG
>BOPN01000683.1:412897-415397 GCA_017312705.2 Penaeus japonicus | reverse complement strand
TTATGATATCTACCAGTTGCAACGACAAATGCGTAAACAAAACACCGAAATGAAAAAAAATAGGAAAACACTCAACGATGCTCAAGACCTTTCCATTGTATAACTTCACCAAAACGTAAAACCTCTGCCTTCCTTTTCTTTCCTCCGCTGTCATGTTTCAACACGTTATTACTACCGACACGTTGTTTACATGTTACGAAATTCAATCCCTTTCGTTCATCCGTTACCTTTCAGTTATCATCGTCATTTTTCAAAAGGTAATCCCTCTTTCATGTTAAAGTAACGACTGACCTTTAATTAGTACGAGAACATACCAAGTTAATTAAGACAAATTAAGAAATTTGAAGTGAACAGTTGTAACATAACGTCCATTGTTATAAAATAATTATTATAACTATTATAATTATTTAGCTGTTGCTGTCTGTCAGTTGGTTTAATGTTAGTCTTGTCATTATAGGTTATTTTGTTATTTTATGTTTCTTCATTAAGTATCATCTTTATCATTATTTTTATCATCTTCAATATCATTATCATCATTATCACCATTGATATTATGATATTATTATTATTATCATTATTGTTCATGTTATTTTTGTTATCATTATCATCATTATTGTTACTATTGTTACCTTTATCATTGTTATAATTTTCATTATCATTATCATCAGTATTATCATTGTTATTATCATTACTGTTATCATTGTTATTATTATTATCATTATCATCATCACTATTATTACTATTGTTATCATGATCATTATTACTATCATAATTTTAATCATCATCATTATATGTGCTATCATTGTTATTATCATCATCATAATTACAATTATCATTTTGATCACTATATGATAATTATTGTTATTGTTAAAAACATCGTTATTCCTACTATCATTGTTATGTTTGTTATTGCTGCTACTATTATTATTACTATCATCATCAATGTCATTATCTTTACAATATTCATTACCATTATCATTATTATCATTATCATCATCATCATCATTGCCATCAAATATAGTTAGTCTACATCATTAGCATAGCTATCATAATTATTGCTCATTATTATTGTTAAGAGTGTCATTTTTACTATCATAATTGTTGCCATGATTATAATTATCATGTTAATTGTTGTCATGATTATAATTATCATTATAATTGTTGCCATGATTATAATTATCATGATAATTGTTGCCATGATTATAATTATCATGATAATTGTTGCCATGATTATAATTATCATGTTAATTGTTGTCATGATTATAATTATCATTATAATTGTTGCCATGATTATGATTGTCATCATAATTATTGCCATGATTATAATCATTATCATGATTGTTGCCATGATTATAATTGTCATCATGATTATTACCATGATTATAATCATCATGATAATTGTTGCCATGATTATAATTATCATCATAATTGTTGCCATGATTATAATTATCATCATGATCATTCTTGACGTCATCATTGTCATCATCTTCAGAGTTGCAAATAATAATCTCATTATTGTTAATACTAATCACCAGAATCACTGATATCATTATAATAACTAATTACCCTGATCACATTACCATTAGAACCAATACCATTATTATCTATGGAATTCAACGCTCATTTAAACTCCCCCCCCCCCCACTGTAATTAAAAATAAATTTATTAACACAAACAACCTTTCTTTTAGACAAGGCTCAGCTAGTCAATCACTGTTACCAAGTATGATTGCAATGTCTAAATCCAATTAGCATTGCTATCGATTTCCCATCCCCATTATTGTTGTTATTATTATCATTAATACTTTCATTGTTATCATTATTATTATTATTATTTTCACTAATATTGTCCTTATCATTTGATCGTCATTATTGATATCATTGTTGTTACTATCATTACTATCGCCATCTATCTATGTTATCATAATCATTATCACTTTTGTTTTTTTATAAACATTATATTGCTGTTGTTTATAATTTATTATATTTTGTAATTTACTATATTGATAATTATCATCACTATGATTATTATCAATATCATTATGATAATTGTGATCATTATATGTTATTATTACTGTTATCATCAATTATATTATAGCCACAATTATCATAGATATCGTTATTATCCTAATTGTTATCATCATCAACATTACATTTGTATAATAATCAACAATATTATCAATATCATTATAATAACCAGTAATCATTACATTTTATCTATGTCACCGCAAATGATTATAGCATCTACAACAATAGTATTGCAATGTGTATTAACATCAATGGTTTTATTTCTACAAACTTAATTACTGTACTTTACAAAAAAAAAAAAAAAAAAAAAAAAAAAAAAAGTAAACTGAGAGAGAACAGACCCAAGGTATCAGTAACTCGTAGAAATGCAAGTATGCAAGAATTTATCATTTATCATTTCATTTATCATTGACGCAAGAACGTGTTGCATTAATAAATCGAGTTCTGTTAATGATTAATTCATCAATTCATTC
>BOPN01000683.1:402897-407897 GCA_017312705.2 Penaeus japonicus | reverse complement strand
TCTGCTACTTGTCCCTTGTCTTCCTCTTCCTTTCGCCTTTCTTCCTGTCCCTCTACTTCATTTTTTTCGTTTTTTCGTTTTTTTTCCTTCGTCTTATCTCGATTTCTTCTACTTCTCTCGTATTCTCTCATCTTCCTTCGTCCTCTCATTCTCTTTTCTTTTTTCATATTTCATCTCTTTCTTTTATTTTCTTATTTTGGTTCGTTAGAGTGTTTCATTAAGGTTCATGTTGTTATTCTATGTCGCTTATGTAAGTATAAGCAAACATAAATGTAGATAAATTGATAGATTTATCTTAACTAACTAGTTAAGATACAGATAGATGAATAGTCAGGTGAATCGTAGATATAGATAGAGAGACAGATATGCAATTGAATAACAAGAGAGAGAGAGAGAGAGAGAGAGAGAGAGAGAGAGAGAGAGAGAGAGAGAGGAAGAGAGAGAGAGAAACATCCAGACAGACAGATAAGCAAAAAAGAAAAAAATATATATAAGACAAAACCAGAAAATAAAACAGTCAGAGAGAAAAATAAAAAAGAATAATCAGAAAACAAAAATCCTCAAGCGAAAGAGAAAAAAGAGAGAAAGAGAGAAAATAACCCAGACAAAGAGAAAAGAGAGAGAGAAAAAAGCCCACCAACAGAAAGAGAATAATAAAGACAGACCAGAGAGATCCCACCATGCCCTCTCTCTCACACGCAACACACCGGAATGAAAAGCATGCGAAACCTCTTAAAACCCCGCTCTGTATTTCCGCCTGTCAGCACGCCCCATTACGTAAACCTTATCGCTTTTGACATTCCGCTGACAACGATACCGTCGCTGACATTAAAAGACATCCCCGACATTGCTGACACAAGTCGTCCTCATAGATACGTCGTCAGCGATAGTTTTATGCCCCGTAAGGTCTTTCACTCACTCGACTTGTGTCTCGAGAATGTGTAGTTTGTGTTGCTGATAAGATATCGGAATCGATGTGGGTGAGATATGGTACCTTGTGAGAACATTGTAGATAGGTAGGTAGATAGATGGACGAAAATGTAGGTAGATAGATGGATAAATGAGTAAGTAGATGGATGGATAAATGAGTAAGTAGATATATGGATAAATGAGTAAGTAGATGGATGGATAAATGAGTAAGTAGATATATGGATAAATGAGTAAGTAGATAGATGGATAAATGAGTAAGTAGATAGATGGATAAATGCGTAAGTAGATAGATAGATAAATGAGTAAGTAGATGGATGGATAAATGAGTAAGTAGATATATGGATAAATGAGTAAGTAGATAGATGGATAAATGAGTAAGTAGATAGATGGATAAATGCGTAAGTAGATAGATAGATAAATGAGTAAGTAGATGGATGGATAAATGAGTAAGTAGATAGATGGACAAATGAGCAAGTAGATAGATGGATAAATGCGTAAGTAGATAGATGGATAAATGAGTAAGTAGATGGATGGATAAATGAGTAAGTAGATAGATAGATAAAAAAGTAAGTAGATAGATGGACGAAAATGTAAGTAGATATATGGATAAAGGAGTGAGCAGATAAATGGATAAAATAGTAAGTAGATAGATGGATGAATTAGTAAGTAGATAGATGGATAAATGAGTAAGTAGATAGATGGATAAATTAGTAAGTAGATAGATGGATAAAAAGTAAATAGATAGATGGATAAATGACTAAGCAGATAGATGTACGAAAAAGTAAGTAGATAGATGGATAAATGAATAAGTAGATAGATGGATAAAAAAATAAGTTGATAGATGAATAAATGAGTAAGCAGATAAATGGATAAATGAGTAAGTAGATTGATGGATAAATGAGTAAGCAGATAGATGGATAAATGAATAAGTAGATAGATGGATAAAAAAGTAAATAGATAAATGGATAAAGGAGTAAGTAGATAAATGAATAAATTAGTAAGTAGATAGATGGATAAATGAGTAAGTAGATAGATGGGTATAAAAAATAAGTAGATAGATCGATAAAAAAGTAAGTAGAGAGATGGATAAATGAGTAAGCAGATAGATGGATAAATGAGTAAGCAGATAGATGGATAAATGAGTAAGTAGAGAGATGGATAAATGAGTAAGCAGATAGATGGATAAAAAGTAAGTAGATAGTTGAATATGTTAGAGCAGTAGACTGATTATTGGATATGATAAATGTAGTGAATGCAGAGATGCAGATATTGACAGATGGATATATTAGTAAATAGATTACAAAAATCAATAAAGTAGATAAGTGGATAACTAAATGAAAGAGTAAATAGATGGGTAAATGAAAGAGCAAGCAGATAGATTGGTGAATAAAAGGGCAAACTATTTAGATAGATGAATAATTGAGTAAGTAGACAGATAAGTCAATGAACGCGTGGGTAGATAGATATATTGATTATTGAGTGAATAGACAGATAGATAAATAGATAAATAAGTATGTTGATGAATACATAAGGTAAGTAGTAGGCAAGTGAATATATAGAATCGTGAATAGATAAATAGAAAAATAAGTATAAATGGCATCCAGATAGTCGGTCTGATGAAAGTAAATGAACACATATATATTTACAAAAAAAAAAAATAATAAAAAATATATATATCAATATAATGTAAATAAATAGATAAATACATAGAAATAGCTCTAGTTAGTGGATATATTAGCATGAGAACAAATGAACAGATTAAACCCTAGTATCTTTTTATTATAATTTTAGAATAGATATTCATCCAATATTTCGTTAATTGTGTCGATGCCATCTGTGAATTTCCATATCAAATCTATCCGATATTTTAATACAAACGGAATGATTATTTCTATTTTTGCGCTTCCTTTTCATAGCTACTTATTTATCTGTATATTTATCTATCTGTCTGTCTATCTATTTTTTTTTTTTTTTTTTATCTATCTCTCTTTCTGTCTGTTTATCTGTTTGTCTGTCTACCTATCGACCTTTCTCTATTTCTCTCTCTCTCTCTCTCTCTCTCTCTCTCTCTCTCTCTCTCTCTCTCTCTCTCTCTCTCTCTCTCTCTCTCTCTCTCTCTCTCTCTCTCTCTCTCTCTCTCTCTTTCTCTCTATCTTTCTCTATCTCTTTCTCTCTCTATCTCTCTCTCTCTCTATCTATCTCGCAATCTATCTCTATCTATCTGGCTGGCCATCTGTGTACATATTCAGTAAAGCAAGTGAATATATAAATACAATCATCTAATACTCATACAAGCCAATCCACAAATAGACTGATAAAAATGATTTAGAGAAAAGCAAAGAGAGAGAAAAAGCTACCAAAGTCAATCTCAGCGTCAAGAAACGAAACAAAAGAAGTGCGTCTGAAATTCTTTCCGTTGGAGAGTGAGAAATCCTGTTGAAATGTTGATTATGTCTTTAATTTTTTTTTCTCCGGATATAACTGTGTTCAGTTGGATGTATTTGGTGTATTTAGTTGTATTTTTGTTGTTGTTGCATTTTTTTTATCATTTCATGTTTACGTATGATATTTAGCTTTTATTTATTTATTTATTTTAACATTTAGTCTCATACATCACATATGTAGACTTCCATTTGTTTTAAATGGCTTCAGATACACATATCATCTTTGAAATAATGTCATAGGGCCAACACCGAACTTAAGTGAATAGCCAATACTATTTTCCACATAATAGTTTTTCTTTAATATATATATATATATATATATATATATATATATATATATATATATATATATATATATATACATACATACATACATACATACATACATACATACATATAGATATAGATATAGTTTTTTTTTTTCTAATTGTCTGGAGGAATAATTCGAGTTTCATTTGAATGTGCATTGTTGTAGTCAGCCACGTGTCCTTGTTCCCCGAAAAAAAAGAAAAAAAGAATGCAAAATCAAAAATCAAACATCATTCTGCAAACAGTAATTTGAAGGGCGCAGCTCATAACAATTATTTCCCTCCATGTCTGTATCGTTATTTAGAGAAAATTCCGTGTTGTGTTATGGATATTTTTATTGTACGATTGAGAGCAATCATGGTATCTGATTAATTTGGTAAATTAGAAAATATTTTTATTGAGATAATTGTCAGATAATATTACTGAATGACTCGAAACTAAAGCTTGGATATATTGCAAGTTCAGTAAAGTTGAAAGACACTTTTAACAGCATACTCTCCTGTGTATATCTTCAGTAAAATTATATTCCAAAATCCATAACGATATTGCAGTCAACATGCATAGTCACGATACATTCCCATCACAATGTTATTTATTGACCGAAATATATTAACTGAATTCATATTCATATCTACAAACTCATTAACTTACAATCAACGAAATTTCTCATTTTATTCCATTCAGAAATCCATTTATCAAGGGAAAAAAAACTGGAATAATCATTACTTATGTCCGACAAAATTACAAAATACAACAGAGACTTTGATTGAGCGCTACCATTACTTTTTTTGCAATGAGCATAATTACCCTGTCATTCTATCCTATCGAAGTGTATCACAACTAAATCCTGTCTAGAAATATGATTCATTTCAGTGGAACCATCAACTTTATCTGCATTGAAAGCCGTATATTTTAAAAGTCATAATTAATTATTGTGATCAATTTCACGACAAATTAATCATGATAAAAAATTATATCCATAATCATTCTCTCCACAATAAAGGAGACCGCCACACGTGCTGGAAAGCAGTATATACCGGACACATTTGCTTATCTCTTGACGCTTAGCTCAATAACCAATTATTAAAGGAGCTATAAAGATAATATCAGAGGGACTTTCAACTCTCAGCAACAAAGACTGGGGATGAAATAATACGTCTTTCTTTGCTGAGAATCTTCTTATATAGTCCCCACATTTTTTTCTTTCTTTTTTTTTAAGTCCTCTGATTTTTTATTTATTTTTTTTTTTTTCAACCCAATATAATCTAGGACGATTTTAGCAAAGAATTTTTACGTCGTTCCGAAATCACACACTCA
>BOPN01000683.1:392897-397897 GCA_017312705.2 Penaeus japonicus | reverse complement strand
ATATGATGTTCGCAATTCTAGTATGTAATTGATTTAATTGATTTTGTGATAAGGTGAATGGTTTATATTTTTTTCTCACTGTTGCAACATCCATCGTTTTATTTTATATTAGTTATTGTAATTCTTCCTTTGAATTTCGTCCTATTTTCAATATATAAAAAAGCTGACAGACATGAGCCTTTTTCTCAAAAAATCCTTTAACATTCAATATAAAAATATACCGTGGTTATGCGGCCTTTTTCTCAGCATATTGGACTTTGCTTTTTGAAAACTGAAAACGATAAATAGAAAAAAAAAACTATATATGAAATAAAGAACAAAGCAAAACAATGCCTTGTTTACCTATTTTCCTAATTGCTTTCCATATTTCTACAAAAAAGATGGCAATTAGTGACTGTAGTTGTGTTAATGGTGTTTAAATTTATAATGATGATGGGGGTGGTAATAGTGATAATGATAGCAGCAGTAGTAATAAATTGGTGACGGTGAAAAGGATAATAATGATAATGATAACAATAGTAGTTGAGTAGTTGTAGTAATAGTAGTAGTAATAGCAGTCGTAGTAACAACAATAATGATGATGCTATTAATGATAATGATAGTAATAATAATAATAATAATGATAATAATGATAATGATGATGATAATAATGAGGAGGAGGAGGAGGAAGAGGAGGAGGATAATGATAATAATGATGATAATAATAAAGATAAAGATAATCATAATAACAATAAAATAACAACAATAATGATGACAATCATCATCATCATCATAATCATAATGAAAACAATACTTACATCAATAAGGATTACACAAGCAACAATGATTATTATCATTATTTACTTTTAGTAGTGTTTTTACTAGCTGTTTTTAATGCAACTTATGTTCTCTTCGTAAGGCAATGTCCTGCACTAAGAAATGGGAAGAATTCGTTCACTTCTGGTCTCGATAAACACGGGTATATGGGGTGGGGGTGGGTGGAGGGGCGTCACTCCACGATCTGGAATATATCCACTTTAATACGTACTCCCACATCCCACTACCTCTCTCTCTCCCTCTTCCTCTCTCTCTCTCTCTCTCTCTCTCTCTCTCTCTCTCTCTCTCTCTCTCTCTCTCTCTCTCTCTCTCTCTCTCTCTCTCTTTCTCTCTCTCTCTCTCTCTATCTATCTATCTATCTATCTATCTATCTCTTTCTCTCTCTCTATTGCGTTCTCTCTCTCTCCATCTCTCTTGCGCTCTCTCTCTCTCTCTCTCTATTGCTCTCTTTCTCTCTCTCTCTCTCTCTCTCTCTCTCTCTCTCTCTCTCTCTCTCTCTCTCTCTCTCTCTCTCTCTCTCTCTCTCTCTCTCTCTCTCTCTCTCTCTATTGCGCTCTCTCTCTTTCTATTGCGCTCTCTCTCTGTCTCTCTCTATTGCGCTCTGTCTCTCTCTCTCTGTCTATCTATCTATCTATATCTATTTATCTATCTATCTATCTATCTATCTATCTATCTATCTATCTATCTATTTATCTATCTATCTATCTATCTATCTATCTATCTATCTATCTATCTATCTATCTATCTATCTATCTATCTATCTATATATATTTATCTTTCTCTCTTTCTCCTTTTCTTTCTGTCTCTCCATCTTCCATACCCTTCCCCTCTCTCCCTCCCTCTCCTTCACTCTCCCTCTCCTTCTCCTTCGCCCCTCCCCCCCCACCCCCCCGCCTCACTACTCTCTTCCTTTTCCTCCCTCCCCCCTCTCTCTTCCTTCCCCCCCACCCCCCCGCCTCACTACTCTCTTCCTTTTCCCCCCCTCCCCCCTCTCTATCCCCCCCCCCCCCCGCCTCACTACTCTCTTCCGTAAATACGTCCCCAAGGGCTTTGAAAACTTTCTTCGGATAATCTCGACTTTATCTCAAAATACCCTCAGCATCCATCCTTACGAGGATTTCCGTTTGGCGCCATGAGAGTATCGACAACCCCTTTATGAAAAACGTTTGATGAAAGTGCATAGTTATTTTGAATTCATTCGAGCGAACGCTTTCTTTTCAGGGCTTTTTTCACTTAATGAAAAACAAAAAGAAAAGGTTATTGATGTACTTCAATATCCTTGTGATCATGACTGTCCTGTTTTCCAAATATGTTTTGGGGATTTTTTTTTTTTTTTTTTTTTTTTTTTGCGAAGAGGGGGGGGGGCGTCTATATTGCGTTCCAAATTTGATGTCAAGTATAAGTAATGGTTCAGTCTCTTCTTCTTCCTTCTTTTTCATCTTTTTCTCCTCGTATAATCATTATTTGCTTTATTGTAATTATTATTTACAATTATTATTATTATAAATAGTTATTTATTGCTTTGCCAATTTGTTTGTAATCAAGGTGTTAATGGTGAATGATTTTTCGCCGGTACAAACACAAATATTTTTCTTCTTAAACTCTTGAAATTCGTAACTGGGACTCTCTCTCTCTCTCTCTCTCTCTCTCTCTCTCTCTCTCTCTCTCTCTCTCTCTCTCTCTCTCTCTCTCTCTCTCTCTCTCTCTCTCTCTCTTTCTATCTATCTATCTATCACTCTCTCTATCTCTCTCTTACACATCTCAATCTTCATCATTGTCTTCCTCTGTATCCTGTTATTGTTTTTGCATGTTCCTCTCCTCCTTTCTCCACTTCATCTACTCCATCATCATCATTTTCCTCCCTACCTTTACCCAATATGCAAGACAATTCCTCCAAAAAAATAAAAATAAAATAGAATAAAATAAAACAAATAAATAGGGGAAAAAAACGTACGATATCCATAACTATTTTTCCCCCGAACATCCATTTTCTTTCCTTTTCGTGTCTTTCCTTTTACACACATTAATCTATTGAATATAAAACCGTAGAATATTTCCCATCCGCCCGTCTGTAGGGGACCGAGAGAGTGTGAAATCGTACCTCTGGCAGCCAGCCAACGCATCCTGTTTGTCAGGTATTGTCATGGTATCAGTGTATGGGATGGAGGTTGGTATCATGCACTGGGGTCAGGGTATCAAATTATTAAAAAAAATATGTCTAAATATTTATCTGGCTATATCTGTCTTGCTGTCTGTTTACTTATCTATTTCTCTATTTATCTGTCTTTCTATTCGTATTTTGATATCTTTTTATGCATATGAATTCATCTGTCTATCTGTCTCTGTCTGCATATATTTGTCTATCTATATATATCTCTATAACTATTTATATGTATCTATCTATCTGTATGTATGTATGTATCTATCTATCTATGTATCTATCTATGTATCTATCTATCTATCTATCTATCCATCCATCCATCCATCCATCTATCCATCTATCCATCCATCCATCTATCCATCTATCTTAATCTATATTTGTGCACATCTATCTAAATCTATCTCTCCATCTATTTATATCAATCTATCCATTTATATATATCTACCTACATGATATTCCATCTATATCCACCAAACACTGCCATTACGACAGCGATTCCAACCCCAACCTTTGCCTCCTTCTTCTCAAGGATTTTCCTCCCTGTCCTCCATCCAATCCCTTTCTGAAACTCCTTACAATCACCGACCACGAATACAACGCATAATGATAAGAAGAAGATGAGGAAGGAGAGAACAAAGGAATGTAAAGTAGAAGAAGAAGAAGAGGAGGAGGAGGAGGAGGAGCAAGACGAAGAAGAAAACATAGGAAAACAAAACTAAATACTGAGAAGATAAGGAAGAACAGGAAAACATTGGAATGTAAAGCAAATGAAGAACAAAAGGGAAAAAAACATATTAATACAAAACAAAAGAAGAAGGAAAAGAAAAACATAAGAAAACAAAGCACAGAAAGAAGAAGGGGAGGAGAAACAAATATAAGAATCCAAAGTAAAGGAAGAAGAAAATGGAAGAAAAGTTCAGATCAAAATGATAAGATAATAAAAAAAAAACACAGGAATACAAAGCAAAATAATAAGAATACAAACCAAAATAATAATCATAAGAAGAAGAAATAAATAAAAATAAGAAGGAAGAACAGGAATACAAAGCAAAATAATAAGAATACAAACCAAAAGAATAATGATAATAAGAAAAAATGAATAAATAAATAAAAAGAAAGAACAGGAATACAAAGCAAAAAGTTGAGAATACAAACCAAAAAAAATAAGAAGAAAAAAATAATAAAAAGAAAGAACAGGAATACAGCATATCCTACCCTCGAGCCTCCACCCACGTCAGACACACACACGTCAGACCAAGAACTCAACAGACATTGCAAGAACGGGACACGGTATCCGTCTGATTGCATTTTCCCAAATGATGCACTTCAGCTCCTATCAGTGTTGAGGTTGGGTTGAGTTCCTGGTTGCAGAGATGCAGGCTCGGGTTGATCTCGGTTAGTGTTTATTTTGGTTGTGTTGTCTTTTTTTGTTTGTTTGTTTATTGGTGTGTATTTAGGGGGGGGGTAGTTTTTATCCTTTCCTTGTTGTTTGTATTTGTTTGTTATTCATTGATATTCGATTTTTAGGTTTTGATATTTTGTTGTTGTTTTTGTTTTTTCTTATGGTCCTTTTATTTATTTTGTTGTTGTTGTTGTTGTTTTTACTATTATTGTTTTTCTCTTTTTTCAAACTAATGCTACTACATTTTTCTTTGTTCTCTCTTGCTTGCTTTTTATCTTGTACTTTTATTTGTAGATCTATTTTTGCTATTCTCTCTTCTTTCATTTTCTCGCTTTTCTTCTTTTCTTCGTTCACTTCTTTATTGCTTTCTTCTTCCCTCATTCTGGTCTTTTCCTTTTTTGTCACATTCTTCTTCGTCTTTCTTCATCGTCTTCATCATCTTTCAATCACCTTTTCCTCATCCTCTTCTTTGTAATTTTCTCACCATCATCCTCTCTTTCATCTTTTTCATCTTCTCATCCTCATCCTCACCATCATCACCATCACCTACATTCTCCTCATTATCTTGTTCCCCTTCTTTAATCTTCTTTGTCACTTTCATTAATTTTAATCTAATTTCCT
>BOPN01000683.1:367758-370258 GCA_017312705.2 Penaeus japonicus | reverse complement strand
GCATTCTTTCGAACCGATGCTCACCGTGTTCATACTCGTGTTCACATGACACATCATGTTCATAGGCTTAACGAGGCGGTATCTCTCTGATTTTACCGGGCGTGCAATCACAGGCGGGGTAGGGGGGGAAGGGGAGGGGGGATGATAGGATAGCAAAAAAAAAAAAAGCTAAAAAAAAAGAAAAGAAAAAAAGCGATGATGCAATCCCATTAGAAATATAAATCGAGGCGACGATGTGCAATTTCGATTTTTTTTTTTTTTTTTTTTTTTTTTTGTCCTTTCGAATGTTTTTTTTTTTTTTTTTTTTTTTTTCGTGATTTCGATTTTTTTTTTTCTTCTTTTTAATGGAACCAAATCGAGTCGGACAGAGCTCGCGGCTTGCTTTAGTCCCGACAACCAATCAGGTCTAAATAGGACCATGGGTGGATTTATTTTCATCTTTATTTATCAGTGTATTTAGGTGACTATTATCCCCCTCCACCCCCCTCCTCCCCATTGTATCTTTTTGGTGTTGTTTGTTTATGTCTCCATTTGTCTGTTTGTTCATGGATCTGTTTTTGTCTCGCCATTTTCTTTATCGTTTTTTTTGTTTGTTTGTTTGTTTTTTTTATGTATGAGTGCTTCCCGTGTCTCTTTCTCTCTCTTTACTCATCTCTTCCTCTCTCCTTTCTTATCTCTTTTTCTCTTTCTCTCTCCTTTCTTATCTCTCTCTCTCTCTCTCTCTCTCTCTCTCTCCCATACACACACACTCTCCCTCCCTCCCTCCCTCCCTCCCTCCCTCCCCCTCTCTCATACACACACACTCTCCCTCCCTCCATCTCTCTATTCTCCCATACTACATTTATCCAATGCTTTCCGTACTTCCTACTACCGGCCCTGAAACCCAGATACACCAACCTAAATTGAGGGTGACACGTGAGGCATTAAAGGTAAGATATTTGCAAAGCTTTGGGTGACCTGCGACCTGTGACCTTTAATAAGTCTGCCGACGAGAAAATTCGCAAAAATAAATCGTAGTTAGGTCCCTCTGTATCGTAGGTTTGATTGCCAGATATATGCAGGAATGTTGTTCATGCATTTCTGTAATATTACCATTTTGTCTTTTTTTTAGATAGATAATAGTATTTCGGTCTTTGTAAAAAAAAAAAAAAATCAGATTATTGGATATATACAGGTATAATACATGCATATACACTCAAGCACACAAACACAGATACATTCCTACATACCTCGCCCTTACATATATAAACACAAAGACGTCCTCCCTCCCCTCCCCTCCCCCACCCCTCCCTTCCCCTCCGACTACTTTTCTACCTACGTATAAACACAATTCACAAACAACTCTCTTCCCACATCTATACATACTACTATGCATACATTCTACAAACATTTCCCCTCTCACACCCATATACTTGTGCACACCCACAACCACACACAAAAACACAAACACACACACACACACACACAGACACACACCAATAGTCACCTCACCCCCATTACACACATATGCACGCAATATCCCTTACATCCATACACCCATCCCAACGCCCATCTATCCACCTATACACACACCAACCCACAGGCACGCACGCACCCACGCACCCACGCACCTACGCACGCACCCACGCACCTACGCACGCATCCACGCACCTACGCACGCACCCACGCACCTACCACGCATCCACGCACCTACGCACGCATCCACGCACGCACGCCAAGCAGATAAAATCCAACCCTGACTCTCATGCACAGTTCCAACAGCGACGTAATGGAGAGAATCCCTTAAAAGCTTTTGATGTGTTGGATTTGCAGTCAAAAAAAAAAAAAAAAAAAAAAAAAAAGAAAAAAGGTCACCCGATTTTTTTTTTTTTTTTTTTTTTTTCGCTACAACCCCGTTATTGCCTTCTTGTGTCTGTGAATCGATAGACACTGATATGTCCGTGCATGTATGATTTTTCAATTGTAAATCAAAGAAGATCTTCGTGAGATAGGAGCATTTACGTGATGAGGATTCACATGAATCTGTTTTATTCATTGATTTGTCTATCAGTCTATTTATTAGTATTATTGCATATTTTAATTAATTGATAGGTTATAGTGGTATCTCGATAAAAATCCTCGTTGCAGTTAATCAAACTAGATTATTTCAGGAGAGAATGCTGTGTGTGTGTGTGAATTTATATATATATATATATATATATATATATATATATATATATATATATTCTTTTGTGATGATAATGCGACTGGAGACTCAGTATGGGTTTGTATCTTTGTGGGACTGTACGCATGCAAACGCACTTATGTATGCGTGCTCATGTGTAATTTGTAGGTGTACAGTATATTTACATATACACAGACATAGATGCATACATATATATATGTGTGTGTGTGTGTAATTGATAACTGCAGTTATAAAATGTAAAATCTTTTCTTGCAAAGAAATGCTTTATCTTTCCTATTCTTTTGTTTTTTTTCTTGCTTTCTTATTTGTCGATCT
>BOPN01000683.1:352758-355258 GCA_017312705.2 Penaeus japonicus | reverse complement strand
ATCGTCATCTTTATTTTCGTCGTTATTATCATTATCGTCATCTTTATTTTCGTCGTTATTATCATTATCGTCATCTTTATTTTACTTCGTTATCGTTATCGTCATCTTTATTTTCGTCGTTATTATCATTATCGTCATCTTTATTTTCGTCGTTATTATCATTATCGTCATCTTTATTTTACTTCGTTATCGTTATCGTCATCTTTATTTTCGTCGTTATTATCATTATCGTCATCTTTATTTTCGTCGTTATTATCATTATCGTCATCTTTATTTTACTTCGTTATCGTTATCGTCATCTTTATTTTCGTCGTTATTATCATTATCGTCATCTTTATTTTCGTCGTTATTATCATTATCGTCATCTTTATTTTACTTCGTTATCGTTATCGTCATCTTTATTTTCGTCGTTATTATCATTATCGTCATCTTTATTTTCGTCGTTATTATCATTATCGTCATCTTTATTTTACTTCGTTATCGTTATCGTCATCTTTATTTTCGTCGTTATTATCATTATCGTCATCTTTATTTTCGTCGTTATTATCATTATCGTCATCTTTATTTTACTTCGTTATCGTTATCGTCATCTTTATTTTCGTCGTTATTATCATTATCGTCATCTTTATTTTCGTCGTTATTATCATTATCGTCATCTTTATTTTCGTCGTTATTATCATTATCGTCATCTTTATTTTACGTCGTTATCATTATCGCTCTTATCATTAACATTGTTATCATTTTTGTTATCATTATTCCTATTATCATAATAATTGTTATAATTATTACTGTTGTTATAATAATTATTATCATTACTATTATCATCTTTTTAAGATAACGATAGTTTTATCATCTTTATCATTATCATTATTATCATTAGTATTACTGTTATTATTTTCAAAATCATCATTGTTGTTGTTACTGATGCTATTATCATTGTCATCATTATTATAGTTATTGCAATATTCTTTATTATCAATATTATCAGTGTTCTTATTATCATTATCATTATCAGTATTATTGCTATCATTATAATTAATATTATTTCATTGTTCTGGTTTCCTTATTTCTATTATTATTGTCTTTATCATTATAACCATCAATATCTTAATCATAATCCTCACCATTATCAACATAAATCTTAACATTGTTATCAATCTTACCATCATTATCACTTAAATAATCATTATCATCCTCATCATTATCATCATCATTATCATTACTACATACTAACATAGTTATTGTTATTATCCTCATAATCACCACTATCAACAAAATAATCATCAATATCATCATAAACAATATAATTTATTCTATTATTACCATCAGCATCATCGTTATCACTATCGTTATCATCAACATTACATCATTATAAAAAACTCCAAGGTTACGTAAGATAATGATAATGTGACAGATATAAAGATAATGATGATATATAACGTCTTAATCCCCTGTTTTATAAATGAAAAACAACAAAACAAAAAACAAATCAGCAATTCCTTAGATTCGAAAGATATCCAGATGCTTATCTCCTTCTCATTAATTAATCTTATCTTTCAAGGATTCTGTTTCTTCTTATCTCTTTCAAACTTACCGATTACTGTTCTCGTATTTTTTTCTGTATGTTATTATTCAATCTTCTCTCTCTAAATATATGTATATATATATATATATATATGTGTGTGTGTGTGTGTGTGTGTATGTGTGTGCGTGTGCATATATATGTACTACCAATATTATTATTATTTGTATTATCATGATCAATATCATCCTTATTGTCATTACTATTGTCATTATCATTACAATTATCATTATAATTTTTATCATCATTATCCCTGTCGTCACCATTATCATTATCAGCATCATCATTATAATCATTGTCACCATCATCATCATTACCGTTATTACAATAATCATTATCATTATCATCATTGCTATTATCATTGTTATAGTAATTATTATCTCCAATCATTATCATAATCGAAATCCCTATCATCATTATCATTCCTACTAAGATAATGATCATTATCATCATCGTTATCATCATCAATATCATAATCACCAATATCCTCATTAATCATTAACATTATCTTCTCTCTTTTTCTGTTTCTGTTTGTTTTGCAGCGTCATTCATTTCATTCATTAATCTTCACTAAGTTGATCTTCGTTGACTATTTGCACTGGTGTTTCTGCCAGTCTTAATTACGTTTGTTTTCGCTTCATTATCGCTGAATTGTCTGTTATTATCACCTTGCCTTTTTGTATACTTAGTTTGGTCACGAGTTTGAATATTGGTTTTATGGCTTTGTTTTGCTTATTTCTTATAATAGGGTAATGGTAATTTTCTCCTTTTCTCTCTCTTTCTCTGTCTTTCTCTCTCGCTCGTTCTCTGTCTTTCTCCGTCTTTCTCTCTCTCGCTCGTTCTCTGTCTTTCTCTCTCTCGCTCGTTCTCTGTCTTTCTCTCTTACTCTATCTCTCTCCTTCTATGTCTCTGTCTCTT
>BOPN01000683.1:338823-341323 GCA_017312705.2 Penaeus japonicus | reverse complement strand
GAGAATCCCGACGACGAGACTATAAAGTAGAACACAAATTGATGAAATCCGAGTTTTGAGAAGAGACTTCGAGAGAGGATTCGTCTGAGAAACGGTTTTATCCAGAATACGAAATCAACACTGACGTCCATTGAGATAGGTTAGCTACGTATATGGCCCAGTGATGAATATACTATTAGACTCTTTATACATAAAGGATTCAAGAGGATCTAGATCTAACGGCGCTCTTGCAAGAGGTCGAGCAATGGAGGCGAAAGTAGAGACACCGAGGACTGCGAAGGAGGAGGAGCGCCTCCGAGGAGCCAATAGTTTTTTTTTTTCTTCTTCTTCTTCTTCTTCTTCTTTTTCTTTTCGTGAGGCGCCACGACTGACTGGAAACTCGAGCTACCTGATATATGGTTTGAGAGTGTAAGGCTGCAGCTACCAATCCTTTTTTCATAATTAGTTAGGTTCGTTGACAAAGTTTGCACTTCATTGGTCCGAGAGTTAGTTAATGACCACTTTGCAATCCTGTCAGTTTTATTTCCGTATAAAGTTTGCAGGTCTACATTTTTTTTCCATATAGTTTAGTACTTTATTTACCACTCTGGCTAACTGCCAAGGCGTGGACACACGTTAATACATTTGATACATGGTCATAACACTGTAATATAATATTGAATTGCAAATTTGATATATAAAATTACTATATCCTCTGGTGTATCTACTTTGAAGAACTAATCATAATGTATCCCATTTTCTCATTAACGAACCTAGCGCAATGTTCAGGCGTAAACAGACATTGATATACATTTCATATACTGTCATAATGTTATATCATAAACCTTGTATTAGGTGACCTGAAATGGTGTATAACATGACACACATATACAGAATACAATTGTTCGCTTATATTCATCAGTACAAAGTTTACTCTCAGTTTCCTTCACATTGCATGTTGTACCGAACTACTAGTACAGTCTGTATGTAATTCTTACGGTAGTATTGATATATCATATTCTTAAGTAAATAGAAGGTAAGTTAAGGTCCCCTCTCATGTACATAATCCGTGAATGGTCCTTATACTTCGCTCTTTACGACTTCTAGACTGGCTAAATCAAATGTCTTAAATAATGTACAATTTAGGGGTATAATAAGCTACAGTTGATCGTATCTATGACAAATTGAAGAATCTTGAAATTCTGACATTGATACCAAGTGGCCTCGGTCGCTCTGACAATCTTTCCCTTAATTTTTGGATGAGCTCTATATCGTTGACAGTCACCCCGAGGTACTTGCATCGGTGCCATGTTGAAAACTCATCGGTAACCTATGTTGAAAGTGCATCAAGAATCTGTTTCATTCTCTCCTCGGATGAGGTTTTAAGGAAAAGGCCTTCTTCATAGCAAATAATAATTCTCTGTGTGTGGAGGCTAAATAATATGGGACTAAGTACATCCCATTTAGGTATGCCAAGTTCAGACAAATTAAAATAAACACGTTGAATTCGAATTCAGCTCTAAAAGCATACCACGAATACCAAAGTTATTTCAAAAATATCTTTTCTTTTCGCACTATCAAAGTCAGATTTGATATCAAGAAATACAGATGCGAGGTCAAGGGAATGAGTAAGTATTTGTCGGTGTTGGGTTGAGGCACAGGAAAGGTGAAACATCCAGAAGCTTTGGAATCTTCCTTGGGATAAGCTTAGTTTATGGAAATGTAGTGGTTAATATGGAAACTTGAGTGATGATTTGAAGTACACTGTGAGAAATGTGCTTTAATCTTATTGAGTACATGATTTAGATCCCATCCAGTTAGCTCAGCAAAGCCAGTGGCAGATCAAGCGATTTCAAAATCATGTTTTATTTTATTTTTCGAAATGCAGAGTACAATTCACTGTGAAAATGAATTCAGTCAACACGTGTCGATTTACTTTATTCTACTAATTTGGAAACTGCATTTTTTTTTCTTTCTCTCTTTTTGTCTTTAATTTTCTGGATTCTTTTCTGGGTCTGAGGAACCGTTGCATAGTATGGGGCGCCACGTTCTCTCCATAACAATTAGGAAATTCCCGAAATAATTTCTGTACTTGCGCCTAAATGGGGTTAATGACCATCTCAGTGCAAATGGGGAACTGGAACTTTTTCCTGAACAGCAATCAGTAGCAACTTTTACCTTGTCCCGAGTGAGTTTTTGACTGGTCATCGTTAACACAGGTATTCTATCAGTCATAAACACTCGTTTATAAACACAAAACCGGTTTGATAATGATTCTAAGTTTAGGGAAATACAAGCCCTACCACGTTAAGATTTTTGCACGAGGCTGTAACATCTCGTTGTGCAATAACCTCATGCAAGAAGGGAAGACATTCCGATTACAATTAATCCTCAATCCGTGTTTATGGCTACGTAATTAATTGGCTGTCTCTGTATATAAAGAAGAGTAATAGTAGGTATTAGCTTGTATGATCATTTATTGATAAGTCCTCATGGCTAAAAATGTCATAAACGTGCGTCT
>BOPN01000683.1:269026-271526 GCA_017312705.2 Penaeus japonicus | reverse complement strand
TATCACCTCCCCCCCCCTTCCACCCCCTACCGTCACCCCACTCCCCGCCTCTCTCCCACCCCTGCCCTAACCCTCCCACGCTTTGCTTACTATCATTCAAGCTTTTTTTTTTTTTTTTTCGTTTCATTTCTTTTCTTTTCCGTCAGTCATCTATTTTTATCTAAATCTTTCTTTCGAAATATCATCCTGTTCGCATTTCATCACGAATTTTTCACCTGGTAGGGGGAGAGGGGAGAAGGGAGGGGGGAGGAGGTAGATATATAGGGGAGGGAGATGAGGGGTAGGATGAGGGGGGTGGGAGGGAAGGGAAGAGGGAAAGGGAGATAGGAGTTGGTGGGGGAGAGGGGAGAGGGGAAGGGGTAGAGATGGGGGGGATGAGGGATAGGATGAAGGGGGTAGGAGGGAAGGGAAGAGGGGGGTGGGAGGGAAGGGAAGAGGGAAAGGGAGATAGGAGTTGGTGGGGGAGAGGGGAGAGGGGAGGGGGTAGAGATGGGGGGAGGGAGATGAGGGGTAGGATGAGGGGGGTGGGAGGGAAGGGAAGAGGGAAAGGGAGATAGGAGTGGGTGGGGGAGAGGGGGGGTGGGGTATGTGTGGATGGGAAGAGAGGGGGCGGGGGGTAGGGGTGTAGGGAGAGGAAGGAGGAGGTGGAGGAGTTGAAGAAAAGAGGAAGACGAGGTGGGGGAAGGAGGAGGAAGGAGAAAATTAGGAGGAGGAGAGAGATAAGAGAGATAAGGAGTGGATGTGGATGGCGAAGAAGAGGAAGAGGAAGAGGAGGAGAAGATAGGAGATGAGAGAGATGAGGAAACGATGAAGATGGGGAAGAGGAGATGATAAAAGACCGTTAGAGATAGAAAAATACAAAAAAAAAAGAATGACGAAAGGAAAAAAAAGGAATGCAAAAAAGAAATAAAAAATAGAAAAGAAACAGATATAGAGAGCTGACTAACGAGAAAGAGAATTAGGGAAAATGAGGGGAAAGATAAGGGAAAAATAGAGAGGGAGGAAGAGGGGAGAGAAGAGAGAAAACACAAGTAAAATATGGAAAAAATAATGGAGCTCATTAAGATGAGGAGAAGGGGAAAAGGGGAGAAAAAGAATATGAAAAAGAGGAGATAATGAAGGTCGGTGAAGAGGCGTGAATGACAGAAAGAAAGAGAAAAAGGAGAGGAGAGGAAGAAGAGGGAAAGAGGTAGAAGATTAAAGAAGGGGAAGAACAGGGAAAGAACTAGAAGAAGAAGGAAGGGGACAAAGAAGAATTGGAAACAGAGACAAAAATGAGAAAGGGGACGAGTTAGAGGAGAGGGGAATTAGAGCAAGAATAAAAAAGGAGAGAGAGAAAGGGAAGAAGAAATAAAAGAAGTAAAAGAAAGAGCGGAAGAAAAGGAAAAGAAAAGAGAAAAGGAAAGAAAAAGCGATGATGCACCTCGCAAAAGAAACTTAAGGGAATAAAGAAAAATACACTGAAAAATACAATGGAAAAGAAGGCCTGTGAATCATGACAAAAGCAGAAAAGATATTGATAAGAATAGTAAACTATGGAATTGAAAAAAATGCAATAAGCGACCAAAAAAAGATGAATCAAAACTACTGTCAACGAGGCAAGAATTATGCAAGCGAGGTGTATGAGGTAATAAAGAAAACAACATCAAAGCATTAAACCCCAAATAAATAAATCAAATAAAGATAGATAATAATAAATAAATAAATAAAAAACACGAAGAGGGTGGAACAATAACGATCAAGAGAACAAAGAACAATGAAGAACAATTAATGAGAAAGAATAACCAAGAGAGAAAGGGATACCCAGACTAACAGTAAACGGAAAAATTAAGGAGAGATGAAACCAAGATCCAATTAAGCCATAATCTGTTAGATATATATACGTAAAAGAAGGAAGACGAGGAAAAGGAATAACTATAGAAACGAGCGAATGATGGATAGGGGGAGATGTGAGGAGGGTTGAGGGAGAGAAAGAGAGGGAGGGAGGAAGGGAGGGAGGGAGATAGATGAAGAGAGGGAGGGAGATAGAGAAAGAGAGGGAGGGAGGAGGGGAGGGAGGGAGATAGATGAAGAGAGGGAGGGAGATAGAGAAAGAGAGGGAGGGAGGAGGGGAGGGAGAGAGATAGAGAAAGAGAGGAAGGGAGGAGGGGAGGGAGGGAGATAGATGAAGAGAGGGAGGGAGGAGGGGTAGAGAAGGAGGGAGGGATGGAGAAAGATGGGAGGAAGAGGGGAGGGAGGGAGAGAGAGAGAAATGAGTGAAAAGGAGAGAAAGAGGGAGAAGGAGGGAGGGCGTGAGGTTGAGAGAGAGAGGGAAGGAGAGAGAGCGAAAGGAAAGAGTAATAAAAAAGAAAAAAATAATAGAAAAAGAAATAAACCAAGAAGACAGACAGTGAAAGTGTACGTATGTGTGTTCGTCGTTTCCTGACTAAGATAGGAAAGAGAAAGAGAGGTAGAGACAACGAAAGAGAAAAGAAAAGAAAAAAAACGAAACTCAGAGAAG
>BOPN01000683.1:254026-256526 GCA_017312705.2 Penaeus japonicus | reverse complement strand
ATCTCTAAACACTACCACATCACCGTCACTCTAACTAATTTCCTTTCCCTTGTCACGCTGAATCATTTACTGAGACACGCGCATGACCCGCCCCCAGCCCTCTTATATGCCGCGATACTTCAGAATTGGAAATGCACATTGAATTACAGATGCGCGTAAAATTGTGACTGGAGATCGGACTCCGAGAAGAAATATCTCTTAATGACGAGAGGTATTTTCTTTGAATTCGGTAATTAGCTCTTACGGACATGTAAGCACATATGTATACACACACACGCATGTATGCATACTCATATGTACATACTATCACACTTACACACATGGATACATATATACACACATGCAAATAAACATACATAAACACACACACACAAACACAAACACACACACACATATCTACATACACAATTTCACAAACACAGACACACACAAACTCACACACACACACACACAATTATATACAAAAACACGTACAAAAAAAAACACACACACACACACACACACACACACACACACACACACACACACATATATATATATATATATATATATATATATATATATATATATATATATATATATATATATATATATATATATATGTATATATATATATATATATATAAGCACGCACACACGCACACGCACACGCACACGCGTACATTACCCATGTACAGTAAACACCACAGTCTATATCGGCCACGTGTTCTGGGCGATTACTCCTCTCCTGCAACCTAGTCACGAGGACCCACGCAATTAGAAACGTCACTCACTTGTCCATCATCCTATTTTTTTCCTTCCCTCTCGCTATCACATTCAAAACGCCGACCGCAGAATCACTGTCAACAGTCAATTTCTAGCGCGGGGGAAGGGGTGGGGAGGGGGTGGAGGGGCTGTGTCCACTTTGGCTGCACCCCTTCCTGAAAAATCCTCAACTTCTGCTTTTAAAAAAAATCCCTTTTTCGTCAAAAAAAAAAAAAAATCTTGACATAAGAATGTGACAGCGGATCTTTCCGATATTACTGACAACATTTTCCAATTTGTACGCTTTGTTTATATTGTTAACCCCTTAAGGAGACGGGTGTCATGGCATACATGACGCGGTAGCTTTGGCTTGACGACGGGCGTCATGACGTACATGACGTTCGGGGATTTTTGATCATCGTGCTATTTTATTGTGCTATGAGTAAGGAGTGAGTAATTATAACAATTTCAATCATAATTACCATAATTACCGTAATATTAAACTAACTTAACATCCAAAACCTAGATGGCACCACTTTCTTCTAGCACCGGTAGGAGTGAGAGAGCCTTCAATGGCACCCATCCACAGTCTCTAACAAGCACTATCTCTATAGAGGGATGGCACATAGCAAGTTGACGACCTCTTGCTCTAAGTACCGCCGATGAAGGATGTGCAGGCAGAACGAGAAGGGGAAAGTGACGTAGTCCAAACCCAGTGTCTAAAATGTGCTCCTATGCCAATAAGGATGCAGGATTAATTGAGCCTGTCATATGGCACATATAATTCTCTAAACTCAATAAAATACAAAGATAAAAAATGAAGATGGTTGTTGCTGTTGTTTTTTTATTTGCAAAATATTTTCGTCGAGCAATACATAAAGTTTTCGAACTAAAACCACAGCTACAAAAATCTTTCCTTCTGCGAATGTAAGACAAGCGAACGTTTGATGCAAAGACAACTAGCCTTAAGACGAGTTTATATATATATATATATAAGCACGCACACACGCACACGCACACACGCACGCGTACATTAGCCATGCACAGTAAACACCACAGTCTATATCGGCCACGTGTTCTGGGCGATTACTCCTCTCCTGCAACCTAGTCACGAGGACCCACGCAATTAGAAACGTCACTCACTTGTCCATCATCCTATTTTTTTCCTTCCCTCTCGCTATCACATTCAAAACGCCGACCGCAGAATCACTGTCAACAGTCAATTTCTAGGGCGGGGGAAGGGGTGGGGAGGGGGTGGAGGGGCTGCGTCCACTTTGGCTGCACCCCTTCCTGAAAAATCCTCAACTTCTGCTTTTAAAAAATCCCTTTTTCGTCAAAAAAAAAAATTGACAGAAGAATGTGACAGCGATTCTTCCCGACATTACAGACATTTTCCTATTTGTACGCTTTTCTTTGTATTGTTAACCCCTTAAGGAGACGGGTGTCATGGCATACATGACGCGGGAGCTTTGGCTTGACGACGGGCGTCATGACGTATATGAAGTTCGGGGACTTTGGATCATTGTGCTATTTTATTGTGCTATGAGTAAGGAGTGACTAATGATGACAATTGCAGTCATAATTACCATAATTACCGTAATATTAAACTAACTTAACATCCAAAACCTAGATGGCACCACTGTCTTCTAGCACCAGTAGGAGAGAGAGCCATCAATGGCACACATCTACAGTCTCTAGCAAGCACTATCTTTATGGAGCGGTGGCACTTGGCAAGTTACCGACTTCTTGCTCTAAA
>BOPN01000683.1:226526-241526 GCA_017312705.2 Penaeus japonicus | reverse complement strand
TTAGTTAGTTTCTTTTATTGCCTTAAGGATATCCATCCTATCCACCACCTGCTATAATTAAATCTAAATAAGATACAAATTGCCTCAGTGTTAACAACAGGTAATGATTGATGCTCACGCCGGCGCTACCACAGATGACCTTATAAGGCCATAGCATTGTCTTCCGTAACTGCTTACAAGCTGTTTGTAAGACGCTACAGTAGTTTCATAACCTATCTGAACAAAGTGTGGTGCGAAGCAGAGGGTTTTCACATATAAAAATATATGTAAATAGATAAGTAAATGAAATGTTGAAGTATAGAAAAAAAATAATAATAATAAAGTCAGATAAGTAGATCAATATGTCGAAAAATGCAGTCAGGTCCTCTCTCATTAAAGAAATTGTTGGAAATGTATAAAAATGTATACAGAAAAACTAACTCGTTAGATAAATAAGTTAATAAAATGTTGGAAATATATATATATATGAAAACTATCTCGTTAGATAAACGAGTAAACAGAATTGCAAATCATCGAAAAATGCAATCAAATGTGTGGATAGATAAAAAGTTGAAAATATCGGAGAATGCAACGCTGAATTCTCTTGATAAACGAATAGATAAATGAATGAAATGTTATAGTATCAAAGAACCCAGTCTGGCTATTTCTCGTTAAAGAGATGAATAAATAAATAAAATATCAAAATAGCGAGGAATATTGTTTTATCGCACCAACTCACTCGATGTCATTACATAGGGACGAGGTTGATTCTGCAACAACTCTGCAATTGTCGCATCATGTTACCAATGCGTAAATATAATCAAATCATTTTTTTCATAGTAACATAAAAAGAAAGAGAGAGGGAGAGATAGATAGATAGATAGATAGAGAGAGAGAGAGAGAAGGAAAGGAAGAGAGAGAGTGGAGGGTGGGGAGAGAGAGAGGAAAGAAATATAAACACAGAGAAAAGGAGGTAAAATGAAAAAAAAATAGAAAGAGAAAGCGAGAGAGGAAAATATTCTTCGTTTTTTTTTTTTTTGTTTGTTTGTTTTTTTCTCTCTCTTTTTTATTCAAGGGAAATGCGTTGGCATCCTGGGTGGCAGGTAGATCTTTGAGTGATCTTTGTGGGTGGGTTTTTATACCTTTGCTTTCTCTATGTACGCCTTCCTATCTGTTTGCATGTGTGCCTGTCCAACTGTATATCGTTTTTGTTTCTATATTATGATTATCTTTATTATTATCATTATCTTTATAGTTGTTGTTACTGTAATCATTATCTTTATTATCATTATAATTATAACTGTTATTACTGTAATCTTTATCTTTATTATTATTATTTTCATTCTAACTGTTATTTTTGTAATCATTATCTTCATTGTTGTTGTTGTCATTGTTGTTATTGGTATTATCTATTTTTACTTCTATTATCACTGTCTTCGTCATTATCATTATTCTTATTGCTGATATTGTCGCTGATATTATTATGACCATTGTTATTATAATTATCATTATTATTTTTATTGTTGTTATCATCATTATCATCATTAGTAGTGTTACTACTAGCATTATCAACATTTTCATTTATATAATTGTCATTATCCTTATCCTTTTCTTCATCATAATCATTATTATCATTACCATTATTATTATAATCATCATTATCATTATCATTATCATTATTATTATGATTATCATTACTATATTTATTATTATCATGTTCATTATCATTACTATCATAATAATTCTTTGTATTCTTCTTCATTGTTATCGCTTGTATCATTATCACTATTATCGTTATCACTCTTGTTGTCATTATCTTTATCACTCAAAATACCATTATTATTATTATCATAACTATTATCATCATAATTTCTGTCATTATTATCAATATGCCTCAATTTAAGTTTTACCGCTGTTAAAATCTACGGGATACGTCACCACATTTCACTAATTGCATTTTTTGATCCGTCAACGCTCCTTTTGAATACCAAATGGATCGTCGATTGTTGCCAACTTTTCCCTTCCAACAGTCATTATCGTTTCGGTATCGCTTTCAATAATTTTTATTTATTTATCATGCACCAGCCATGAACATTTTGCCCATAAAAAAACTCCATAAATAAATTGCCCATAAATGAATAAATAATAACAAATAAAGAGAGAGAGAGAGAGAGAGAGAGAGAGAGAGAGAGAGAGAGAGAGAGAGGGAGGGAGGGAGGGAGGGAGGGAGGGAGGGGGGAGGGGGAGAGAAAGAGAGAGAGCAAGAAAGAGCGATTCTTGCCATCTTTAATTAACTTCTACAGTAATACTGATTGAACTCGAAGGCCATTATCACAGCCACTAGAGATAGGAATCCCACCCTAATGTGTCAAGATCAAGAGATTGGCTGCCGACGCGCCGTGAAACATTAAGGAGGAATATCCTTGTTCTCTCTCTCTCTCTCTCTCTCTCTCTCTCTCTCTCTCTCTCTCTCTCTCTCTCTCTCTCTCTCTCTCGGGGACTGATGTAAACAAATGAAAAAAGGAAAACAGAAAACGTGCCTTTCGTCAGAGATAAATTGAATCTTTGTTGGTTGCTGCAGTTTGGTTGTTGTTGTTGTTTGTTACTGCAGAAGGAGTACTATTGATGATAGTAATATTGATGATTTAATTTGTGTTGTTGGTAATGGAGAAGTAATACGAGAAATAGTGATAGTGGTTGTAGTTCTTTTGATTTTGTTGGTGTTGTAATAGTACTAAAAGTAGTAGTTGTATTTTTATGATGTTGGTGGTGTTGTAGTAAAACTAGTACTAGATAAAGTGAGAGTAGCTCTAGTTTGTTGTTGTTTCTGTCATAGCTATTGAATGAAATACTGTTCTACCAAGGTGTTTTAACCCTCTGTTAACCCACGGTCCAAATTTCAATCACTTTTTTCTATGTTGACTTATCCTTTTTTCCACAGATCAAAGGACTCGTTTAAGAGAATGGAGACACAGTGTTCTTTCCGCCTCTTTTTAAAAGCCTAAGAAAAAAAACGGGAACATCAACATTAAGGGCTCCTGAGATTACAAGACCCTGTAAAAAAAAAAAAAAAAAAAAAAAAATATCTGACAAGTCCTTCACTTAAGAAGAAAAAAAAAGCTTAAATGGTTAACACTGCTAATATGTTCCTCATTTTTTCCCCAAACGCCCTTGAGTTCATTTGCATAATTATGTGCTTAATAATGTCTTTTGTCTTTTGTTGTTCTCTTTCTATCCTTTTTTTATGTTGTTTTTATTATAAAAAAAAATGATCGTTATTATTATTATAGCTATCACTATAGATTATTATCATTATAATTGTTACTATCATTGCTATCACTTATAGCTATTATTATAATCATAATTATCATTATTGTCATGATTATCACAATCATTATCATCACAAAATTATCCTTATTAACATTATTCTCATTGTCATCATTATTATTACTATCATTATTACCATCATCACAAATTTCACCACCATTCAATTACCCCATCTTCCTCTCTCTTCCTAATATCCCTCCACTATTTCCTTTCTCTTCTTCCCCTTCTTTCTCAACTTCCTTTTATTTCTTCCTCCTTTTTTCCCCCTTCTATTCCCTCTTCATTATGTTTCTTCTTCCTCCTCTTCTTCTTTCTACTCTCCCTTTTCCTCCTCTTGCTACTACTTCCTTCTCTTGTTATTTTCTCTCCTCATCCTCCTCCCCATCTTACCCTTCTTCCTCTTCTCTTTCTTCTTCATACTCTTCTTCCTCTTTTCTCTCCTCTTCCCCTGTTCCTCTCCCCTCTCCTCTCTCCTATCCTCTTTCTTCATTTTTAACATCCACTTCTTCTTTTACCTCCTCTCCTTCTTCCTTCTCTCCTTCCCTTTCTTTCCCACCGTGAAAAGAAGCAATTACCCAACTCGCTTGTGGAGCAAAATCAAACATCGATTACCCCCCCCCCCCCTCCCCACCCCCCAACCCCCCCGTTTGATGACATCATTAATTTCAGAACACTTCTGCAACTCTAGACTTCTATGAACAGCGGAAGGAGAAAGGAAGATGGGAGATGGGGGAGAGGGAGAGGGAAAGGTGAGACGGTGAAATAAAGAAAGAGAGAGGGGAGAGAGAGAGAGGCAAGAGACAGAGAGAGAGAGAGAGAGAGAGAGAGAGAGAGAGAGAGAGAGAGAGGGAGAGAGAGAGAGAGAGAGGAAGGGAGGAAGGGAGGGAGGGAGAGAGAGAGAGAGAGAGAGAGAAGAAAGAAAGAGAGGAAGACAGAGAGGAAGCCTCGCCTTCCCCCCCCCCCCTATAGAATTAGATCGAGACCTTTCGAACGAGAAAACGTGTAGATAATTAGCTGTATCAGGTCCAATTAGGCTGATGTGAGTTTTAATGACATAAATTAAGAGCTTTTTCCCTCTGGCGGAATTGAGAGTGCCGGTTGTTGAGGGTTGATCATCAGAGCATTTTGCTATCACTTTAGGTTGTGTAGATGTGGCATGACTTCTCTTGTTCACTCACTTTTCCTTTCACTCTTTCTTTCTCTATTTATCTCTCTTTCTCTCTCTCTCTATCTATCTATCTGTCTGTCTATCTATCTATCTATCTCCCGCTCTCTCTCACTTTGTCTCTTTCTCTTTCTCTTTCTCTTTCTCTTTCTCTTTCTCTTTCTCTTTCTCTTTCTCTTTCTCTCTCTCTCTCTCTCTCTCTCTCTCTCTCTCTCTCTCTCTCTCTCTCTCTCTCTCTCTCTCTCTCTCTCTCTCTCTCTCTCTCTCTCTTCATTTCTCTATCTATCTATATATCCAGCTATCAATTGTATTTTCTTTATATTCACATGTCTATTTCCAAAACTACAATCTCTTACCATATGCACGAAGGATAAATCTCAAATGTTCACACACCTGTTCACCCCTTTCCCCCCCCCACCCCACCCTACTTTGCAAGAGCCCCCCCACCAACCCATCCCCCCTCCCCATCCCCTTCCCCTCCCCACCAAGCGATCTCTTTCCTCTCCCCACACCAAGAATGATAACCTCCATTTCGCGTAATACGTATCCATACATCCATATCCATTATATATCTATATCCTCCATCTATAACGCGTGCCTCGAGTAATCGGTCACTGTCAGCAAGATGGCTAAACTTTGAGAAAATCGTGAGTTATTGGGGAAAAAGGAAAAAAAGGCGGGGGGGGGGGGGCGGGGGGATTGTCATTAGAGTCGTACTTTAGGTGTATTGATTAAGCACTTTTCTTGTTCAGTTTACGTTCGTGTTTTTGTTGGGTTTGGATCTTAACCATGATCATTTAGTTCGTTGTTTTTTTTTCTTCTTCTTCTTCCTTTTTTAGCAATTTATGTCCATTCTCATATCCAGTTGCTGTTGTTTTTGTTTGTTTGTTTGTTTGTTTGTTTTTTCTTAGTTAATGTGTAATTGTTCTTTTTATCTTTTTTTTCTCTTCCCCTCTTCTTTATTTTTCTTCTCCTTCTCTTTCTCATTCTCATTCTCTTTCTTATTCTCATCCACATTCTCATTCTCATTCTCATTCTCATTCTCATTCTCATTCTTATCCTCACTCTCATTCTCATTCTTATTCTCATTCTCGTCCACATTCTCATTCTCATTCTTATTCTCACTCTCACTCTCATTCTTATTCTCACTCTCATTCTCCTTCTTATTTTCACTCTTATTCTTATTCTCATTCTCATTCTCCTGCTCCTCCTACTTCTCCTACTTCTCCTCCTCCTGTTTTTCATTCTTCCTCTTTTTCTCATCCCTCTCTACCACTTCATTCATCTCCTCCTCCTTCTCCTCTTCCTCCTCCTCCCCCTCTTCCGCTTTCTCCTCATTTTCCTCCATCATCACCACCACTTCCTCCTCCTTCTCCTCTTCTTCGTCATATTCCTTTTCCTCTCCATCCGCCTCCTCCTCTTCCTCCTCTTTCTCCTCTCCTTCCTCCTCTTTTCTTTCTCTTTCTCCTCTTCCTCCTCCTCCTCCTTTTCCTCCTCACCCTCATCCTCCTTCTCTTCCTCCTCTTCCTCCTCCTCCACTTCTCTCTCCTCCCCTCCTTCATCCTATTCCTCTTCCTTCTTCTTCCTCTTCTCTTAATCAAGTTTTTTCATCCCCTTCCATGTATTAGAATTACTTTATCTATCAAATTGTCATCCTATTACATACCTTGGAAGTCGGTTGTCAAAGAGAATTAAATTTGTACTTAATATTGAGTCCATGCGCTTGATAGGAGTGTTAGAAAGGAGAGGAAATACAGGTGAAGATTTGTAGAATAAGTCTTAGAAATGATTTTATTTGTTGGTGTTATTCTGTATACGACTTCTGTCTGTTTTCTTTTTGATATTGCTTTGTTATGTTCTTCATCTGCCGGTGTTTCTTTATGCCTATACCATTCATGTCAACTTGTCACTTAGTTGACATTTGATGCAACTTGTAACTATGTTTTGATTATACCTTATCTATGTGAGGAAGACCAAAATTATGTCTAAAACCTCCTGATATGAGTTACATAACAGATGTAATATCCTTCGTGTAAGGTAAATTCACAAGAACTTTCCCGATTCACTATTCTTCCCAATCTTTGATAGAGTGAAGTTTCCCCCAGCTTGAGTCTTAACTTTTATACACATTATCACTCTTAATCAATCGACCCAACGCTTTAAGATTTTTGATAATTAACCCTTAATTCTAGCTTAACAAAACGAACGAAAGAGCAAGACAAGAAATACCGAATCTTGGTTAAGAAAAGAGAGAGAGAGAGAGAGAGAGAGAGAGAGAGAGAGAGAGAGAGAGAGAGAGAGAGAGAGAGAGAGAGAGAGAGAGAGAGAGAGAGAGAGAGAGGAATAAGGGAAAAGAAATAAAAAAGTTTTTTCACTCTTCGATTTAAGATAATTATTTCCGAAAATCCTCGAAGACAAAAAGACAGGGACGAGCGATCATTATATAGATTTTGAATACGGAAGGACTCTCACTGTAGAAAAAGCACGTTTGCAAGACAGTCTTTGAGAAGGAGGAGAGAAAGAGGGTATTGAGGTCTGTTTGGAAAGAACAGTCACACACTACTTTGTTTGTTTGTTTGGTTGTGTGTATGAGGGGGGTGGGGGACTGACTCTGTGTGTGTGTGTGTGTGTGTGTGTTTCATGCTATTTCTGGGAGAAAAAAAAGAGAGCAATTACGGAAGAAGAAAAAAATCGTTTTTTATTTTCTCCTCCTCTCTCTCTCTCTCTCTCTCTCTCTCTCTCTCTCTCTCTCTCTCTCTCTCTCTCTCTCTCTCTCTATCTATCTATCTATCTATCTATCTATCTATCTCTCTCGATCTGTCTATCTCTCTCTCTCTTACTTCCGCTATTGCTCTTTCTCTCTCCATTTTAATGTTATTATCCATCCTACAGTCTCTCATACTATGATATCTACACGAAGGAACATGCGTTTTGATATAGATATATAGAGGAAGAATAGGAAAAGAAAAAGACAAGAAAACTGTCTGAAATTTGAGGATGTCTAAGTTTTCCAAGTCTTATGGATTCTCCGTGAAAAACAATTGCATTCTAGTTTGTTTCCAGTCTTCCTAATTGCAAGGAAACTTTAACGAAGTTTCTCTCATTTCCTCCCCCCACCTCTCTCTCTCTTTCTCTCTCTCTCTCTCTCTCTCTCTCTCTCTCTCTCTCTCTCTCTCTCTCTCTCTCTCTCCCTCCTCTCTCTCTCTTTCTTCCCCTCATCTCTCTCTCTCTCTCTCTCTCTCTCTCTTTCTATCCCCCCTCTCTCTCTCTCTTTTTCTATCTCTTTCATTTTAACTTTACTAATATTTCCATATGAAAATATAGCACTAGATATCATACCATTACCAACAAGGGAAAAAAAGTAAATATATTGTGCAAAAAAACACATTTCGTATCTATAACCAAAATAAGAGAAGGTAAGCGCAGTAGTATAACATGGGTTGCGAGCCCGTAGAGTACGGAGAAGTAATAACACCCAGCAATCCGAAGACTGTTACTACTCGTTGACCCTCCTATTAATCCAGCAGTGAACTAGGTATTTACAGCGTGCTTCACATACAAAATAAGTAGTGTGAGCTTTTGCAGATATATGTAGAGGGGAAAGACTTTGCCTTTCTGAATTGAAAAGCATCTTTACATATGTACAATTTAAGGATCATTTTAGGCGTGAGGTGGATTTCTGCAATTATGCAAAATAGTGTCAGATACATGCATTGCGGAGACGAAGCGAGTGTGAGTATAGGGTGGAGTAGTTACGACTGTTCATGCATCCATCCATTCAATAAAATTATGAATCTTTTGTTTATCCAATTATGATGATGGGAATTCTCTCTCTCTCTCTCTCTCTCTCTCTCTCTCTCTCTCTCTCTCTCTCTCTCTCTCTCTCTCTCTCTCTCTCTCTCTCTCTCTTTCTCTCTTACTCTCTCTATTACTCTCTCTTTCTTACTTTTACTCTCGCTTTCTTACTTTCTCACTCTTTTTCTCTCTCTCTCACTCTCTCTCTCTCTCTTATTCTCTCTATTACTCTCTCCCTCTTACTCTCTGTCTCCCTCTCCATCTTTCTCTCTCTCTCTTAAACAGGGTATCTTAGTTACTGATATTAACATTTGGTTTAACTCTGCTACACACTTACTTAACATTGGTGATGATGTTTATGAGGATAATAATTATGATGATGGGAATAGTACAAATAATGAAGATAATAATAATAATGGTAATGATAATAATAACAAAGATATTATTAATATCGCTGATGATAATAATGATAACTATAGTAATAATGAGGATGATAACAATGATGATAATCGTAATGATTATGATAATGAAAGTGATAGTAATGATAAGTATCATAATGATAAAAACATAGTATGATAATAAAATAATAATGATAATGATAAGAATAATAATAATAATAATGATAAGAATAATCATGACGATAATAGTAATAATAATGAAAATAACGATAAATATGAGAATAATTATGATTCACCCAACAAAATCATAACACCCATCAATTCTTAATCTCAATCCTTAATCATCAATCCTTAATCTCTTAATCTTAATCCTTTCTCTCAATCCCCATCTAACTCAGCATCAACAAACAAACAAACAAACAAAGAATCACAGAGAACAAAGAAAGAATCCCCCACGTACGACAAACAAGCACAGAATCTGCTTAAAGGGATTGGCCAATACCCAATCGGATGAGGGAAGGCAAGTGTGCTGAATAGGGATTCTCGAATAGGATTAGGACAACGAATCCTGCATTTAGGATGATGGGCATTATTGGATGTTGGAAATGTTGGATTTTTTTTTTCTTTTTCGTGTTTTGTGTATTCGTTTGAAGTGACTGGGTTTTCTCTCATTTGTGAGATCTCTTTCCTGCTACCGTCCTTTTAGGTTTCTTTCTCTCTCTCTTTCTCTCTCTCTCTCTCTCTCTCTCTCTCTCTTTCTCTCTCTCTCTCTCTCTCTCTCTCTCTCTCTCTCTCTCTCTCTCTCTCTCTCTCTCTCTCTCTCTCTCTCTCTTTCTCTCTCTCTTATTCTCTCTCTCAAGAGAGATAGGAGTGAAATTACATAGAGAGTGAACATCAAAACAAACAGAAACCTTAAGGGAAGTAAAGAAGGGAAAGAAAGATAAGATAAAAAAGATGAAGAGAGAGGAAAATACGAGATAGTGGGAATCAGTGAAAAGAGAAAATGAATTTGATAGAAAAAAAAGAGAGGACGTAAAAAAAATAAGAGGGTATAATAGAGAGAAAAAAAGATAGAGGAGAAGTAGAAAGAGAAAAAAAGGATGAAAAAAGGAGAGGGAGGGGGGTAAGTATACAAGAGAAAAAGGAAAGTTAAAAAAAAAAGAGAGAGGGAGAGAAAGAGAAAACAACAACAACAACCAAGAGAAGTTAAAACAAATATATCAAAATTTTATTTGAAAAAAGTAAAAAAAAAAAAATTATTCCACAAACAGAATCAGAATCCTACAAGAAGGATTCGAGAATCAAGGGCAAGGCCGTAACCTCAGAGTCATGTCCCGAGGGCATCCTCAAGAGAACAATCAGCTGACAGGCGACCCAGGCAGATAACGTGACAGTGACGTAATTTCCCTGGTGAAAGATGGCAGGCTAACTCTTTCATTTTTATCTTTTTTATTTTTTTTCATTCATTCATTCGGATTATCTTATTTTATCTGCTTTCTTTTATCCTATAGATTTATTTATCTTTTTGTTTATTTTTATATTCATCTGTCTATTTATGAATTTGTTCATAAATTTGATTGTCGTATTGTTGTTCAACTATTTATTTTTTATTAAGTGATCTTTTTTCGGTTGCTTTCATTTCTAAGGATCTAACCTGTAAGTCTTTAAGTTATTGTAGTTCTACTTGTTCTTACATAGCTCTTATTTTGTTGTTCTTACTTATTAGTTCTAACCTAATTGTTCTTATCTTATTGTTCTTACCTTGGTGTTCTTGCCTAGTTTTTACTACCGGGTTGTTTCAATACGGGTGTGGGGGGGAGGGGGGATCTGTGTGTGTTTGTGTGTGTGTGTGGGGGGGGGGAAATCTGTGTGTGTGGGAGGGGGGGAAGTCTGTGTGTGTGTGTGTGTGTGTGTGTGTGTGTGGGACTGTGTGTGCGGGAGGGTCTGTGTGTATGTGTGTGTGTGTACGTGTGTGCGTATGTGCTAGTATATTAGTATATGTGTGCGTTTTCAAAATGTATATTCCAGATTAACCAATCAGAGGCATCCACCTTGAATAATGAACTCAGTAGAATTCCGAAATCAGGAAAAGCAGGATCAACAACATTGCAGCTGTTGATACTGGACGTTATGCAAATTGCGTGTATCTCTTCATCAGGGAAACGGTCGACGCATCAAAGCCTAGCGTTAAAATCACTTCTTCATTAATTATTGACTGTTTATCTAATCATGAAATGCCTTTTTAGATATAATTTGTTATTTATCTAGTGCTTGATAGCATTTCGGCATTCCTGAACTTCATTTGTTTATACAAACCTTTGTGCATTTATAGCAACGAGGAATCTAAAGTTTGTTTTTTATGATTATTGCTGATCAGTAATTCGAATAAATCCTGCAAGAGGCTATAACATATTTAAGCGTATGTTGATGTCATATAATAGGTAATAGGTTCAATTTGCTATATATAGAATGTATAATGAATAATTCCAAAATGATAAATAGTTATAGTGTATGTGTGTATGTGTGTGTGTGAGTGCATTACTGCGTGTGCGTGTATGTGAATGTGTGAGTGCTTGACTGCGTGTGCGTGACTGCGTGTGCGTGTGTGTATGTGTGTGTGTGCGTGTGTGTGTGTGCATTACTGCGTATGTGTGTGCTTGTGTATGAGAGCGCAAGACTGCATGTGCATGTGCGTTTGTGTGAAAAGCACTGAATGAGACCAACACTCACTCGAATTCGCCATACCATACATTATTAGACCCCGACCACCTCCCGATCTAATTCCACGGTCTGGTGGCCCCGTGTTGCCACTTGGAAGACGCCGTTAATTTCTCAAGGATAAGAACTTCTTCGCTGAGATATAAGGAGGAGATGATGATGGGGATTTGCCTATTTGCCCATTACCTATTAGCATTACGTAGCAAATATATATATATGTATATATATATATATATATGTATATATATATATATATATATATATATATATATATATGTGTGTGTGTGTGTGTGTGTGTGTGTGTGTGTGTGTGTGTGTATCAGATTCTTATTTCTCCTGATTTCTTTCTAATTCTACTACTCGGAATTTGTGACACTGACCATGCGCCCTTTAATCAATACTGCAATTGAATGCAAATTAAATCATCAATAAATCAATAAATCAACAAATAAATCAATGATTCAATGTATGATTGCCCAAGATGATACTAGAAATAAAGCAGTCTCTTCTTCTAGGGAAGGATTTCATGAATAAATAAAAAAAGAAAAAAAAATGAAGAGGAAATGAAGTGCAGAGCTTATGCACAGCGTTACGCAAAGTTAGATTTGTGCATTAGATTGGAAATTGGAAAAGAGGAGAGAATGGAATAAGAGAGAGAAGACGAGCGAGAGAGAGAAATAGAGAGAGAGAGAGAGAAACTGACATGGACAGCGAGACATAACAGAGAGAGAGAAAAAAAGATTGTTTACGTGCATACGACACATAAATAAATTTGCATTTCTTTCACTCTCTTTCGCTCTTTCTCTCTCTCTCTCTCTCTCTCTCTCTCTCTCTCTCTCTCTCTCTCTCTCTCTCTCTCTCTCTCTCTCTCTCTCTCTCTCTCTCTCTCTCTCTCTCTCTCTCTCTCTCTCTCTCTCTCTCTCTCTCTCTCTCTCTCTCTCTCTCTCTCTCTCTCTCTCTCTCTCTCTCTCTCTCTCTCTCTCTGTCTTTCTCTCTCTCTCTCTCTCTCTCTCTCTCTCTCTCTCTCTCTCTCTGCCTTTCTCTCTCTCTCTCTCTCTCTCTCTCTCTCTCTCTCTCTCTCTCTCTCTCTCTCTCTCTCTCTCTCTCTCTCTGTCTCTGTCTCTCTCTCTCTCTCTCTCTCTCTCTCTCTCTCTCTCTCTCTCTCTCTCTCTCTCTCTCTCTCTCTCTCTCTCTCTCTCTCTCTCTCTCTCTCTCTCTCTCTCTCTATCTATCTATCTATCTATCTATCTATCTCACTCTCTCTCTCTCTCAAGTGAAGTTAAACACTAGGATACCATACCGATAACATCACACATCCAAACACCACTTGAAACATGAGCGAGAAGTATCTTCTGACTGTACCGAAACTCAATATATATACAATAAAAGGTTATATGCATATAGAGTGGCACATTTCCGCATTCCTGCATGGTAGGCTGGTGGCACTGTGTTGTGGATTTAGTTTGCGACACATTGCTATGTTGGTGGAAGTGATACATGTTTAGCATATCTCGCTGTTCGATGGAGGGATGTAAACAGAGTCAGAAATATATACGATTAAATCTATGAAGTGAAGGATACTGTGTATACTCGAAAGGCTGGTGTAGATACATGCTCATATGCTCGAGAGACAAGGAAAATAGACTCAAAACATATTGGTTTATTGTAGTATGGTAATACTCGAAGAACATTATCTAAGCATTTTTTTTTCATAAATTATAACAAAACGTTTATGAAAATGGCATACTCGAGAGTTTCTTTTTTAAGAGCAATGTCACTCTATTTCTTAATGCCGTTACACTCCGTAGATTCATAAACTCAAATTCAAAATTCAAAATTAAACCAAAGTCTATGAATATTCATCTCTTCATTTGTTCCGAATGACAACAATTGTGTGTATATCTCGCATAATCTTGTAGATTATCTCGCGAGATCTTGTAGATTAAAGATACAGATGAAATTTATTACTTTACATGATCAATGAATTTTAGTGGAAACCTTCCCATGGCGTATAATCAGCTGATTACGCCCGTTGGAGAATAACGATTGATAAAAGAAATAAAAGATAAAAATAAAAAGACGTTTATATAAATGATAATGCAAGGAAAAGGGTGAATTGATAAGCATGATATGCGATATATGCAAAATATGCAACGCGAGACACCAAAAGCATTATTTTCTGATTTAGTCTCAAATAATTAATTCCAATTATTTTAATCAACTTCAAAAAGAGTTTAATTGATGCACTTATGCAAAACAGCTTAGAATAAAAACGTCCATGTCAGTTTGATAAAGCGTAAATAATCTGCATGTAAGTATTTTTGATAATATAGATGAAAAAAAAACAGACATAGATATTTGCTCAATAACTTATCAATAGAAACTATGTATTAGGAATATTTAATAACGTACACCCTTTGCGTCATTTGATTGGAATAATGACGAATTAAATATCATGCAAAAAAGACACAATCTAAAATAACAATTCCCAATACCATATGCATCATAATTCTTTCGCCCGCGATCAGATTTCCGCTAAATGAATTTTGCTTGAATTCAAAAAAGGATTCAAATTCAAAGGCAGACAATATACATATTTCCTATCACTTTAGCATCCCCAGTGTTTTTAATCAAGGGTTTGTCGAATCCAATGTTAATCCAAAGTGTATCCAATCCAATGTTAATCCAAGGTGTGTCGAACCCAATCTTACCCCCCCCCCCCCACACACACACACACACCATACAGGAAGCCCTAATAAAGCTCATGAGTTCTTCATAGAGACAATAAGATCTCATGGAGGAACACAGTTCTTGGTTTTCTTATGTTGTCGTCCATTCTGAAAGGTCGAGTGCTAAGCCTGGACTAAAGTCATCGTATCTCTGGCTTATGGTAGGATGAAGGGTTGTGTAGGATATGTGTGTGTAGGGGGGGAGGGGGGGGTTGGTATAGGTCTGTCTGTGTTCCTTTGTTTGTCTCTGTTTGTCTGTATGTTGTTGTTTCTTTGTTTCTCTTTCTTCTGTTCATTTTTTTGTCTCTTTTTTTATATCTATATCCCTCTCATACTCTCTTTCTCTCAGCCTTCCCTTCTCCCTCTCCCTTACGCTCTCCCTCTCACACTCCCTCTCCATTTCCCTCTCCCCTCTCCTATCTTCCACCTTCTCCTTCTCCTTCTCTCTCACCCTCTCCCCCATCCACTCCCTATCCTTCTCCCCTCCCCCCCATTCTCTCCATCCCTCCCCCTCTCCGTCCTCCCTCCCCTCCCACTCTCCTCCATCTTCTCACTCCTCCTTCCCCTCCCTCTCTCTCTCTCTCTCTTTCTCTCCCCCACCGACTCTCTATCCCTCTCTTTCTCCCTCTCCCCCACCCACTCCCTATCCCTCTCTTTCTCCCTCTTCCCTCCATCTCCCCTCCATCTTCGCACTCTCTCTTTCCGCCTCTCTCCCACCCACTCCATATCCCTCTCCCTCTCCCTTTCCCCATCCCTCTCCCTCTCCCGCTCCCCCCATCTGCTTTGTCAACCCTTCCAACTTCTAGAAGCCTGAGGGACAGACTCGTAACTTCTAGAATGCATAGAGTGTTCCCTTGTTCCACACTGGCGACGCGATGACCTATGTTCA
>BOPN01000683.1:216526-219026 GCA_017312705.2 Penaeus japonicus | reverse complement strand
AGAGGGGGGAGGGGAGGGATGTGGAGGTTAGGGGGAGGGGGAGGGATGTGGAGGTTAGGGGGAGGGGGAGGGATGTGGAGGTTAAGGGAAGAGGGAAGGATGTGGAGGTTAAGGGGAGGGGGAGGAATGTGGAGGTTAAGGGAAGGGGAAGGATGTGGAGGTTAGGGGGAAGGGGGAAGGATGTGGAGGTTAGGGGGAGGGGGAGGGATGTGGAGGTTAGGGGGAGGGGGAGGGATGTGGAGGTTAGGGGGAGGGGGAGGGATGTGGAGGTTAGGGGGAGGGGGAGGGATGTGGAGGTTAGGGGGAGGGGAGGAATGTGGAGGTTAGGGGAGGGGAGGGATGTGGAGGTTAGGGGAAGGGGAGGGATGTGGAGGTTAGGGGAGGGGGAGGGATGTGGAGGTTAGGGGAGGGGGAGGGATAAGGAGGTTAGGGGGGAGGGGAGGGATGTGGAGGTTAGGGGAGAGGGAGAGATGTGGAGGTTAGGGAAGAGGGAGGGATAAGGAGGTTAGGGGGAGGGGGAGGGATGTGGAGGTTAGGGGGAGGGGGAGGGATGTGGAGGTTAGGGGGAGGGGGAGGGATGTGGAGGTTAGGGGGAGGGGGAGGGATGTGGAGGTTAGGGGGAGGGGGAGGGATGTGGGGGGTAGGGGAGGGAGGAATGTGGAGGTTAGGGGGAGGGGGAGGGATGTGGAGGTTAGGGGGAGGGGGAGGGATGTGGAGGTTAGGGGGAGGGATGTGGAGGTTAGGGGGAGGGGGAGGGATGTGGAGGTTAGGGGGAGGGGGAGGGATGTGGAGGTTAGGGGGAGGGGGAGGGATGTGGAGGTTAGGGGGAGGGGGAGGGATGTGGAGGTTAGGGGGAGGGGGAGGGATGTGGAGGTTAGGGGGAGGGGGAGGGATGTGGAGGTTAGGGGGAGGGGGAGGGATGTGGAGGTTAGGGGGAGGGGGAGGGATGTGGAGGTTAGGGGGAGGGGGAGGGATGTGGAGGTTAGGGAAGGGGGGAGGGATGTGGGGGTTAGGGGAGGGGGAGGAATGTGGAGGTTAGGGGAGGGGAGGGATGTGGAGGGTTAGTGGGAGGGGAGGGATGTGGAGGTTAGGGGAAGAAGGGAGGGATGTGGGGGGTTAGGGAGGGGGAGGGATGTGGAGGGTTAGAGGGGGAGGGGGAGGGATAAGGAGGTTAGGGGAGGGGGAGGGATGTGGAGGGTTAGGGGGAGAGGGAGAGATGTGGGGTTAGGGGAAGAGGGAGGGATAAGGAGGTTAGGGGGAGGGGGAGGGATGTGGAGGTTAGGGGGAGGGGGAGGGATGTGGAGGTTAGTGGGAGGAGGGATGTGGAGGTTAGGGGGAAGGGGGAGAGATGTGGAGGTTAGGGAAGGGGGGAGGATGTGGGGGTTAGGGGGAGGGGGAGGGATGTGGAGGTTAGGGGGAGGGGGAGGGATGTGGAGGTTAGGGGGAGGGGGAGGGATGTGGAGGTTAGGGGGAGGGGGAGGGATGTGGAGGTTAGGGGGAGGGGGAGGGATGTGGAGGTTAGGGGGAGGGGGAGGGATGTGGGAGGTTAGTGGGAGGGAGGGATGTGGAGGTTAGGGGAAGGGGGAGGGATGTGGAGGTTAGGAGGAGGGATGTGGAGGTTAGGGGGAGGGGGAGGGATGTGGAGGTTAGGGGGAGGGGGAGGGATGTGGAGGTTAGGGGGAGGGGGAGGGATGTGGAGGTTAGGGGGAGGGGGAGGGATGTGGAGGTTAGGGGGAGGGATGTGGAGGTTAGGGGAAGGGGGAGGGATGTGGGGGTTAGGGGAGGGGAGGGATGTGGAGGTTAGGGAGGGGGAGGAATGTGGAGGGTTAAGGGAAGGGGGAAGGATGTGGAGGTTGAAAGGGGGAGGAGGGATGTGGAGGTTAGGGGGAGGGGTTAGGAGGTTAGGGTGAAGGGAGGGATGTGGAGGTTAGGGGAAGGGGAAGGATGTGGAGGGTTAGGGGAGGAGGGATGTGGAGGTTAGGGGAAGGGGGAAGGATGTGGAGGTTAGGGGGAGGGGGAGGGATGTGGAGGTTAAGGGAAGGGGGAAGGATGTGGAGGTTAGGGGGAGGGGGTTAGGAGGTTAGGGTGAGGGGGAGGGATGTGGAGGTTAGGGGGAGGGGGTTAGGAGGTTAGGGTGAGGGGGAGGGATGTGGAGGTTAGGGGGAGGGGGTTAGGAGGTTAGGGTGAGGGGGAGGGATGTGGAGGTTAGGGGGAGGGGGTGAGGAGGTTAGGGTGAGGGGGAGGGATGTGGAGGTTAGTGGGAGGGGGAGAGATGTGGAGCTTACGGGAAGGGGGAGGGATAAGGAGGTTAGTGGGAGGGGGGTTAGGATGTTTGGGGGAGGGGGAGAGATGTGGAGGCTACGGGAAGGGGGGTTAGGAGGGTAGGGGGAGGGGGAGGGATATGGGTAAGGGCCATTGAATTGGGGGAACAGGGGGTGATGGGGGGAGGGTTGTCGGGTGTGGTTCAGCCGTGTGGGATTATCGATGTGGTTCTGGACGA
>BOPN01000683.1:204026-211526 GCA_017312705.2 Penaeus japonicus | reverse complement strand
ACTTGCTCATTTGACAAAACTTTATAATCACAAACACAAGAAATGAGCCAGACATTAATGCGTATCGAATGATAAAAATGCATATTCTATGTCTGTCTCTATGAATAGTCTTATGTAATGTAACCACATATTGAATAAGACAAATAAGTTAACAAAAAGCAATATAAAACCAACGCACATTTATTCAAATAGCGAAGAAGCAGTTTGAGAATCCATTGCAATGCCTTGATGATGCAGTACCATCTCCCACTATCTCGCAACGAGAATGATTTTGAAAGTTACGTGTAGCGGAGACCAGAAGGTTAGAGAGGGAAGGTTGTCAAGGAAACAGAGAATGTATGTTTTCGTCTCGATCTGTTACGGTGGGGAATAATAAGCCTAACACACGTACATGTATTCTAAATCTGTTTCTCTCTCCTCTCTCATTCGCTTTCTCTTTCTCTCTTTTCTTCTTTTTTTTCTCTCTGTCTATCTTTCTGTTCTTCTGTTCCTCTCTGTCTCTCATTTCTTTCTTTTTCTCTTTCTCTCTCTCTCTCTCTCTCTCTCTCTCTCTCTCTCTCTCTCTCTCTCTCTCTCTCTCTCTCTCTCTCTCTCTCTCTCTCTCTCTCTCTCTCTCTCTCTCTCTCTCTCTCTCTCTCTCTCTCTCTCTCTCTCTCTTTCTCTGTCTCTGTCTCTCTCTCTCTCTCTCTCTCTCTCTCTCTCTCTCTCTCTCTCTCTCTCTCTCTCTCTCTCTCTCTCTCTCTCTTTCTCTCTATCTCTCTCTAGAATTCTTTCTCTCTCTCCACCTCTCTCTCTTTCGCTCTTTCAGTCTCCGTCTACTAATTGCAGAACCACTGGATTTTACTGTTATTAGCTTCCTATCATATAATATCAGGTTCCCAAGTTATCGTTATCATTCCCCGCTATCTATGTTGAGGTCTTTAAAGGCCTGTTCCTCGCGCATCTCACGTTAAGATCTTATTATACATCTTATTCGTTGTCCTGAATTCCATATACCTGAATCTCCACTTTAAAAAAAATCTGTGTCCTTGTCAAAATCAACCCTTGTCAACCCTTCAACTATTTTTTTTTTCTTGAAACTTGAATTTTTAATATAAAATGGATCCTTTTTATACACGGCGTCTCCTTTGCCATCATGTAATGCTTGGTAGTTTTTTTTCCCCCTTCTTCTTCTTCTTCTTTTATTCTTTAATCATATCTTAAAAAGAAAGCTTATGGGAGTACATTAATATTTTTCCTCTTTCTTTGTGATAATAAGTTGTGAATAAGTCATATATTGTGAGTCAGAATAGAGTATTATTTAAATTGAATTTAGATGTTGGTTATGTAGGGGTTGGGTATGTTTTTTTTTTATATATACATCATTGTGTGTGTGTGTGTGGTTGTGTGTGTGTGTGTGTGTGTGTCCGTGTACGTGCATGTGTACGTGTACGCGTCCGAGTCTGTGTCTGTGCCACTATCAGTGTCGATATATATGTGTATGTGTGTGTCCGTATTTAAACCGTCCGTATTTAATGTCGCTTTTCACATTCCCTTACATGCCTTGTTTGTATTTTATCATTTTATCATTTTATCATTTACCATTCTAATTGCGCTCAGGGATTCACCTCAGTTTCCCCCTTCTACAAAATCTCTGTCCCATGCATTGCACTGTGCATATATCTTGCAATAGTTTTCCTTGTGTTGAAATTAAGCAATTGCACACGGAAAGGGGAAAACTTTCCTGTGCCTTTCAATGAGCTATAAAATGGATCCTTTTTATACACGGCGTCTCCTTTGCCATCATGTAATGCTTGGTAGTTTTTTTGTTTTTTGTTTTGTTCCTTCTTCTTCTTTTTTTATTTTTTAGTCATATCTTAAAAAGAAAGCTTATGGGAGTACATTAATATTTTTCCTCTTTCTTTGTGATAATAAGTTGTGAATAAGTCATATATTGTGAGTCAGAATAGAGTATTATTTAAATTGAATTTAGATATTGGTTATGTAGGGGTTGGGTATGTTTTTTATATATACATCATTGTGTGTGTGTGTGTGTGTGTGTCCGTGTACGTGCATGTGTACGTGTACGCGTCCGAGTCTGTGCCTGTGCCACTATCAGTGTCGATATATATGTGTATGTGTGTGTCCGTATTTAAACCGTCCGTATTTAATGTCGCTTTTCACATTCCCTTACATGCCTTGTTTGTATTTTATCATTTTATCATTTTATCATTTACCATTCTAATTGCGCTCAGGGATTCACCTCAGTTTCCCCCTACTACAAAATCTCTGTCCCATGCATTGCACTGTGCATATATCTTGCAATAGTTTTCCTTGTGTTGAAATTAAGCAATTGCACACGGAAAGGGGAAAACTTTCCTGTGCCTTTCAATGAGCAGTATATTATTTCAGACTTCATGGCACTTGCAGAAGCTTTATAAGATTCAAATTGAAAGAAGGAGAAAGAGAGAGAGAAGGAGAAAGTTGAAGACAGGCAGATCTTTAAAAGGCTTTCGCATCTGAGAATGAGAAATTAAAGACAGACACACCAAGAAGTCAGATGAAAGAGGACGATCGAAAAGGAATAAAAGTAAAACTGCAAAAAGGGAACCGCCATTGTTACATCCGGGCATTTCTCTGGAACTTGTTTGTTGCTTCCAAAGTCTTTTAATTTCCGGTTTGCGTCAAGTTTTATAATAATTTTGACGCTTAGTGACGAGGATATTAAAAAGGAAAGGAGGAAATCACATATGCTAAGTAATTTCGTGTGTGTGTGTGTGTGTGTGTGTGTGTGTGTGCGCTTGTGTGTGCTTGCGTGCTTGTGTGTATGTGTGTGTGTGTGTGCAGATAGATAGATTGATATGTTCGTCAACATATTTGCATCTGTACTTATATGAATAACTTACAAGCCAAGAAACAAGCATAAGTCTGGCCTTACCTTTTTGACAAACGACACCACATTTGTCGGCAGCATCCTTCCAGCGGTCGAGTCAGCCAATCACTGCTCACGTACCATCAACTGTGTTTATGATTGGTTGGCAGCAGTCTGACGTCATCACAAGGTTATTAGTTGCTCTTGATCGTATCATATCGTGTACATTGATAGACCCGAGAACTTCACTATGACACGAAGTCCATCTGAGTGATTAAGCCTTTGTCTGCACTATCACTGGCTTGGACACTGGTGTCTTTATCTTTTCATAAATTTTCAGATTATATGCACAGCACTAGAACAAATAACAACGACTCAGATTTGTGATATTGACAATATATATATGTTGCTTTTTTTCAGTATAACGAAACACTCTCTAATCAGACCTGAACGTAAAGTTCTGAATTAACCTATTTCTTTTTCAAAATCTGCATTTTTATTTTTGTAACTATGTCCACTTGTAGAAGAGGTATGACTCCCCTTCACTATTTCATTCCGTCTGTATTTTAGGAATAGTTTTCTATGGTAATTCTCTTTCCAACTCTCTCTACGAATGAATCCCCAAATAGACATCATATATATCATAATATATAGTAAATATTTATCATTATATATATCATAACTTTTCCTCAATTTATTTCTCTCTGTATCTGTTTCCCACATTATCTATATCTATATCTCTCAGTCTACATAATCTCCATCTAGTTTCATCCCTCCCTTCATGGCTCCCCTACAACATATATACGTATAACTATATCTCTTTCCTCATGACTCGACCTTTTGTCTCCAGCCTACACTCAGATACTGATAGATTTCCAACTTCGTTCTCAAATTCTACTCCAATATCCAACTCGCATATATACATATACAAAGGCAGAAACACGCACTCACTCACACACATACTCACACACACACACACGCACGCCCGCACACAAGCACATACTCACTCACTCTTACACTCATACACACACTCACACACACACACACACACACACACACACGCACGCACACTCACAAAAGAACAAAGACGTAAGCAAAAATTTCATATATATATATTTATATATATATATATATATATATATATATATATATATTTATATATATATATATATATATATATATATATATAAATATATATATATATATATATATATATATATATATATATATATATATATATATATATATATAAATATATATATATATATATATATATATATATATATATATATATATATATATATATTTATATATATATATATATATATATATATATATATATATATATATATATATATATATATATATATATATATATATATATATATATATATATATATATATAAATATATATATATATATATATATATATATATATATATATATATATATATATATATATATATATATATATATATATATATATATATATATATATATATATATATATATATATATATTTATATATATATATATATATATATATATATATATATATATATATATATATATATATATATATATATATATATCCTATATATATATATATATATATATATACAGGATATATATATATATATATATATATATATATATATATATATATATATATATATATATATATATATATATAAATATATATATATATATATATATATATATATATATATATATATATATATATATATATATATATATATATATATATATATATATATATATATATATATATATATATATATATATTTATATATATATATATATATATATATATATATATATATATATATATATATATATATATATATATATATATATATATATATATATATATATATATATATATATATATATATATTTATATATATATATATATATATATATATATATATATATATATATATATATATATATATATATATATATATATCGTATATATATATATATATATATATATTTATATATATATATATATATATATATATATATATATATATATATATATATATATATATATATATATATATATATAAATATATATATATATATATATATATATATATATATATATATATATATATATATATATATATATATATATATATATATATATATATATATATATATATATATATATATATATATATATATATATATATATATATATATATATATATATATATATATATATATATATATATATATATATATATATATATATATATAAATATATATATATATATATATATATATATATATATATATATATATATATATATATATATATATATATATATATATATATATATATATATATATATATATATATATATATATATATATATATATATATATATATATATATATATATATATATATATATATATATATATATATATATATATATATATATATATATATATATATATATATATATATATATATATATATATATATATATATATATATATATATATATATATATATATATATATATATATATATATATATATATATATATATATATATATATATATATATATATATATATATATATATATATATATATATATATATATATATATATATATATATATATATATATATATATATATATATATATATATATATATATATATATATATATATATATATATATATATATATATATATATATATATATATATATATATATATATATATATATATATATATATATATATATATATATATATATATATATATATATATATATATATATATATATATATATATATATATATATATATATATATATATATATATATATATATATATATATATATATATATATATATATATATATATATATATATATATATATATATATATATATATATATATATATATATATATATATATATATATATATATATATATATATATATATATATTTATATATATATATATATATATATATATATATATATATATATATATATATATATATATATATATATATATATATATATATATATATATATATATATATATATATATATATATATATATATATATATATATATATATATATATATATATATATATATATATATATAAATATATATATATATATATATATATATATATATATATATATATATATATATATATATATATATATATATATATTTATATATATATATATATATATATATATATATATATATATATATATATATATATATATATATATATATATATATATATATATATATATATATATATATATATATATATATATATATATATATATATATATATATATATATAAATATATATATATATATATATATATATATATATATATATATATATATATATATATATATATATATATATATATATATATATATATATATATATATATATATATATATATATATATATATATATATATATATATATATATAAATATATATATATATATATATATATATATATATATATATATATATATATATATATATATATATATATATATATATATATATATATATATATATATATATATATATATATATATATATATATATATATATATATATATATATATATATATATATATATATTTATATATATATATATATATATATATATATATATATATATATATATATATATATATATATATATATATATATATATATATATATATATATATATATATATATATATATATATATATATATATATATATATATATATATATATATATATATATATATATATATATATATATATATATATATATTTTTATATATATATATATATATATATATATATATATATATATATATATATTTATATATATATATATATATATATATATATATATATATATATATATATATATATATATATATATATATATATATATATATATATATATATATATATATATATATATATATATATATATATATATATATATATATATATATATATATATATATATATATATATATATATATATATATATATATATATATATATATATATATATATATATATATATATATATATATAAATATATATATATATATATATATATATATATATATATATATATATATATATATATATATATATATATATATATATATATATATATATATATATATATATATATATATATATATATATATATATATATATATATATATATATATATATATATATATATATATTTATATATATATATATATATATATATATATATATATATATATATATATATATATAATATATATATATATATATATATATATATATATATATATATATATATATATATATATATATATATATATATATATATATATATATTTATATATATATATATATATATATATATATATATATATATATATATATATATATATATATATATATATATATATATATATATATATATATATATATATATATATATATATATATATATATATATATATATATATATATATAAATATATATATATATATATATATATATATATATATATATATATATATATATATATATATATATATATATATATATATATA
>BOPN01000683.1:174026-176526 GCA_017312705.2 Penaeus japonicus | reverse complement strand
ACATATGCGAGCAGGATAACCACACCGATTACTTTATTCGGTTCAGACCGAGGTAATCTTGTATGTTAGTGTTTCAATATGGCTTCTATAAATTTAATAGATTTATTCAAACAGGCAACAGAGGCTGGTCTGAGCCCTTCAGATATCAATGCATTAGTTGTGAGAGAAGAGGAGCGAAATGCAAAGTTAATCGAAAGAGAAGAGAGACAAAGGGAGAGAGAATTAAAAAGACTCGAATTGGAAGCAATTGAAGCTGAAAGCAAGATCTCTAAGAGTTAGAGCTAGCTGAACTAAAATGTGAAAATAAGGAATCAGAGGGTCGTACCGACACATTATATCCTGGGATAAAACTTCCTTAATTTATTGATGGCAAGGATAATATGGATGATTTCCTTAGACGCTTCGAGAGACTAGCCAAATTACAAAACTGGGCTTGCGAAAATTATCATGTGTATCTTGGTTCGGTCTTGACTAGCAAAGCACTAAAACTTATGTTAGTTTGTCGGACAGATTTTTAAATAATTATGACCAACTTAAAGCATACTACTAGAACAATATTCAGTTGATGCGAGAATGCATATAGGCAGAATTTCGCGGTAGAATTAACAATGACCAGAAGTTATCATTGATTATTTCAGAATGGAGCAGTACTATATAATTGGCTATCTTTTAGAGTGGGGCCGAAGGGAGCTATACCTAAAAGCATGAATTTCTTATCTGAGAATCAGTCTTAACTAACTGTCAGTCTGATTTGAAGAAATCTTCAGCAAGGAAGAAATTTGATAGCAACCTTGAATTTGCACAAACGGCTGACAGATTCAGATTAGCTCATAAGAACATTAGATCACGAAAATTTTTCCAGTCTTCTAAAGAAAGTGATAATATACCTATATGCATACCTATAAAATGTGCGTAACATGTCACAAGTGTGGGAAATCGGGCCATATCACTAACTTTGTCCGGAATTAAGAGCTGTAACAATCTAATCTCAAGGTAAATTTAGTACTAGAAGCTGATGTTGCTCCGAAGAGTGTGGTGACCAGTAAAGGTTACGTGTTTAATAAGGTTGCTAACGTTCAATTTGATTCTGTAACAAATACTAATTGAAAGATTCATTCTTCCTCAAATGTTAGGAAAGGCAAGCACAAGTTTTTAGCTGATTACCTTGGGTTCACTAGAACATTTCCAAAGGTTCGCTGTTATATCAAGAAGCTGAATATTTAAATGATTGGGTAAAATGCTGTAGCCGCACCGGATAGAATTCACTGACATCCTCATAAAGATAATTTTAAGGAGTTAAGAGCCCCAGCGGTTGACTTCACCGGATAGTGTTGCAGATTATGATACATTAGCATTAATGCCGCTTAGTGTTCAACTGAACCGGCGAAAATCGGGAGGAAGAGTCAGTTGCGTTCCGCCATTGTGCACTTGAAATTAGAAGGATCTTATTGATGAACAGAATAATAAATGCTGAAAATACTCTAAAGATATCCGAAAAAGGTTATCAAATGAAACTTTAGTAACTGTAAAAAACAGAACGGTAAAGTTTGAGAAAATTAATGACATGATTTACAGGGTGTGCATTAAAAGTAAAAGGGAACACGAAATCGGAAGGAAACAGCTTATTGTGCCGCTTAAATTCAAACGTTATATTCTGGCGACTGCCCACGACTCTATCGGATTGCCCGGACATTTTCCCAGAAAGACATCTGAAAAGATCTTTCATAAATTTTTCTGGCCCGGTGCTGGTGCTGACATTAAGCGTTATTGCCGTTCATGCACAGTGTGTCAAGTTTCTCCTAAGGGTAGGGGTAAGAAAGGTTGCCTTTGTTATCAATACATATCGGTGAACCCCTTTTCACGGGTCTACTTAGTCTACTAACACCGTCGAGCAGAGGTCATAAGTATATTCTGACATTAATAGACTGCTGACTAGATTTCCAAAAAACAGTTCCCAGCAAAAACATAGACTCAATAACTGTTGCCAGGCCTAATTAATATATTCTCTAGAGTGGGTATCCCTAAAGAAGTATTATCAGATAGAGGGACTCAGTTTAAATCTGACTTAATGAAGGAAGTAATCTTCTATTATCAATAAAGGCTATTTTCACAAGTCCCTATCATGCTGCTTGCAACGGAACCGTTGAGAGATTCCATGCTGTATTAAAATCGATGCTGAAGAAGTTGGTACGTAGATCAATATTCACATGAATGGGATCGATTAATTCCCTCATATTATTTGCTTATCGCGAAATACCTAATGACACATTGAAGTTTTCACCTTTCGAGCTGGTGTACGGTCGTAAGGTTCGGGGACCTTTGTCTATTCTGTATGAACTATGGACACACGAAGACCTTGATAATGAGACGAAGAACACGTATCAATATGTATTAGATCTGAGAGAAAGATTGGTGAGTCTGCTAAATTAGCGGCTTCTCATGCTGATGTTAACAGTAAACTTTATAAATCTTGCTTGACGAAGTCTACTAAATCCCGTAG
>BOPN01000683.1:148903-151403 GCA_017312705.2 Penaeus japonicus | reverse complement strand
CCCTCTCCCTCTCCCCCTCCCTCCCCCTCCCCCCCCCCCCCCCCCCCCCCCCCCCCCCCCCCCCCCCCCCCCCCCCCCCCCCCCCCCCCCCCCCCCCCCCCCCCCCCCCCCCCCCCCCCCCCCCCCCCCTCCCTCTTCCCTCCCCCTTCCCTCCACCCTCCCTCCCCCTCCCTCCCCTACCTCCACATCATTTTACGAAATGTTGATTCCATCCGGTGCTACTCTCGTCTATGCGGCTAGATTAAAAATGGTAATATAACGAATCATCGAGGCGACATAATAACGTTGTTTTTGTTTTTGTTTTTTGTTTTTATTTTGTTGTTGTTGTTGTTGTTTGAGGCAGGGAGAGGAGAAAGATTATGTTTTAGATGATTTGGAAATTATGATAAGTGACGATTGGGGTAATCTGGATTCGAGTGGATGTCATATGTCATATAGAGAAAGGAGAAGAGAGCAGGGAGGTAGGGAGGAACAGAGAGAGAAAGAGAGAGAGAGAGTGAGAGAGAGAGAGAGAGAGAGAAAGAGAGAGAGAGAGAGAGAGAGAGAGAGAGAGAGAGAGAGAGAGAGAGAGAGAGAGACCGAGAGAGAGAGAGAAAGAGAGAGAGAGAGAGACCGAGAGAGAGAATGAGAGAGATGTCAACAGATAGACAAAGACCAAGACAGATTGAGAGAGAGAGAGAGAGACATAAAAACAGATAGAAAGAAAGAAAAGAAAGACAAACTAATACAGAGATGTAGACAGACAGAAACACAAAGGAAGAGAGACAAGTGTATTGACAACGTAACCACACCTACAAATATCCAATCATGTAAATGCACAAATCTGGAAACAAATACAAACAGCGAGAGAGTGAGACAGAAAGACAGACAAAGACACAGACATTCCACTATGAAATTCTACCAATTTCAATTTCAAACATCTAATTAGCAAGACATCACAGCTGTTCCTATTTTTTTTTTTTTCTTCTTCCTTTTTTTTTTAGAAGATTCATTACCTTTGAAATATTGCCTTATTACCATCTCTCTCTCTCTCTCTGTTATTACTATTTGCATTATCTCTATCATTTTTATCAATATAATCACCATTGCTGTTATCATAATTATCATTATTATCATCAATATGTATTTTATCATTATCATCATCATCATCAGTATTGCTGATGTCATTATTATCATCATTATCATTATTATCATTATTACTACTTCTACTATTATCATTCTGTGTTGTTATCACTATTATTTTCATGACTATGATTATATTGTTATTAATAGCATTAGGATTATAATTACACTCGTTATCAAGATCATTACCATTGTTGTTATAGTCATTTTTATCATCATTGCTGTTGCTGTTATAATTTTTTACGTTAATCTAATTGCTATTGTTATAATCAATATCATTCCTATCATTATTTTGTTATTATCATTATCATTATTATCATCGATCGTTATTATTTTTATCATTAATGGTGTTATTATCATCATACTGATTACGATATCATAATATCATAATCATTATTGTTGTCATTATCAAGATTACTATTATTACTATCATCATACTTGTCATGCTCATTATCAGCACTGTCATTGTTTTTACTATTACAAATTTTACTATTACCACTATTACTAGTAGTATCATTACCATTAATAGTAGTACTAGCAGTTATAACAGTGGCTGTTTACATGGAGTACTAGTAGTAGTATATTGCTATTATTATAATTATCATATTTTTTGTCATTACTATCATTATCATAATTTTATATCCGGTTTTTCTCTCCGGTTTCTCTCTCCCTTCATATCTCTTCCACTGTCTATCCATCTGCCTCTCTCTCTCTACCTCTCTATTCATCTGTATATCTATTTATTTGTCTCCCTATCTCTGTCTTTCTCTCTCTCTCTTTCTCTTTATTTCTCTCACTCTGTCTGACTCACTTCCTTTCTCTCTCTCTCTCTCTCTCTCTCTCTCTCTCTCTCTCTCTCTCTCTCTCTCTCTCTCTCTCTCTCTCTCTCTCTCTCTCTCTCTCTCTCTCTCTCTCTCTCTTTCGCTATTTCATTCTCTCTCTTTTTTTTTCTCTCTCTCTCTATCTATCTTTATCTCTCTCTCTCTCTATCTATCTATCTATCTATCTTGCTTTCTCTCTCTCTCTCTCTCTCTCTCTCTCTCTCTCTCTCTCTCTCTCTCTCTCTCTCTCTATCTATCTATCTATCTATCTATCTATCCATCTCTCTCTCTATCTATCTATCTATCTATCTATCTATCTATCTATCCATCTCTCTCTCTCTCTCTCTCTCTCTCTCTCTCTCTCTCTCTCTCTCTCTCTCTCTCTCTCTCTCTCTCTCTCTCTCTCTCTCTCCATCTCTTCTCTTCCATGAATTCTAATTATACGCTCTTTGGGTCACCCTTTACAGAGTTTCGGACCAGTGTATAATATACTTGTAATCTGCATAATCTGATTGGCTTTTTCGCTGATAGGCCGGCTGCCCAATCTCCTCTCTCTC
>BOPN01000683.1:143903-146403 GCA_017312705.2 Penaeus japonicus | reverse complement strand
TCACCCTTTCCTCTTTCCCTGCTATACTCTTACCCACGGAGGAAACAAAGGTGAGGTAACATAGGACTTCCATCTTTTGTGGAGGAAGGAAGAGTCCTTAAGGAGGGGGGTGGGGGGTAGGAAGAGGTAGGGGAGGCTATCAAGAGGCTTTAGCTTTAGGCATTTTCATTTTTTTCTTATTTTTTCTTCTTTTTCTTCTTCTTCTTTGTATCATCTTCTCTTTTTTTCTTCTAATTCTTCATATTCTCCCTTTTCTTCTTCTTCTTCTTCTTTGTATCATCCTCTCATTCTTTTTCTTCTATGTCTTCATATTCTTTTTCTTCTTCTTCTTCTTCTTTGTATCATCTTATTATTTTTCTTCTTCTGATTCATATTCTCCTTTTTCTTCTTCCTTTGTGTATTAACTTTTTTTTACGTATTATTAATTCTATAGTTTGTGTTCTATTGCGTGTTATTTTTCTTCTGGAGGGATGAAGGAATATCTTAAGTAACGTAGACATAATATAAAACATATAAGTACATAAACAAAAATCCATGTAATATACACATATAAACACGGGCTTACATATACACACACAAGCAAGGAAAATATACAATCGCACATACACATTCACACAAACGCTTTCAAATAAAAACACAAACATACTTTCATAAACAGAGACACATACGCAAGACACAATTACAGACACAAACACGCAGCACGCAAAACACACACAAGCACACATAAACACATATTCATACACATTATCAAACCAGAAAACACTTATTTGCAACAAAATATACAATACATATAGTAAACGTAACGGATACAGAGGGAAAGAAAAAAAAAAGATTCAATCAAAGATTCGATTTTCTGTGGGCGTGTGTAACTAAATATTTCCATTTTTTGTTTGGGTCTGTGTGTTTGTGTACTTCTTTATTTCTTTTTCAGCGTTGTGTGTGTGTGTGTGTGCATAAGTGTATGTGTATGTGTGAGTGGAACTAATTTATTGCAGGTGTGCTAAGAAATTTATTTTATTTTAAAATTTTGTGGTAAACTTATGTATCTTGAGAGGATGTCTTCGCCCTCGAAGGGCTTTCTTAGTTGTTGCTTCTGATCCACTTTTGTTTTTCATTGTTGTTATTTTTTGTTTCTATTTCTATTTTTGTCGCTGTTTTTGTTCATATCGCTGTTTTCTTGTTACCATCTATTTTCTTGTAGTTATTTGTGTTTTTGTTTTTTTCATTTGTTGTTGCTTATTTCTTCTTCTTCTTTATTATCATTATCTCTTTTATTTCAGTTGCTGTTGTCGGTATTGCGTGGACCCGTATTGGATTCGCCTTCGTATATTTTTTTGTTGTTGTTTATGTATATTTTTCGTGTTGTTGTTTATGTATGTTTGCGTTGCGTAAAGAACTGCCTTTTATGTGCGGTCGTATGCTTTGTACTCTTTGTTGATCTGCTGGAGATTGGGTACATCGTGTACGTAAAACAGTAGGTTCGTGTGTGTTTGTGTGTGTGTGTGTGCGTGTGTGTGTGTGTTTGTGTGTGTGTGCGTTTGTGTGTGTGTGTGTTAAGTAACGTAGACATAGTATAAAACATAAGTATATAAAAAAGACATGTAATATACGTATATAAACACGGGCTTACATATACACACACAAGCAAGGAAAATATACAATGGCACATGAGAGAGGAAGGTGAGAAGGTGGGAGAAGAGGGAGGGTGGGAGGGTGGGTGAGGGAGGAAGGTGTGTGTGTGTGTGTGTGTGTGAGCGTGTGTGTGTGTATGTGTGTGTGTGTGTGTGTGTGGATGAGTGTGTGTGTCTGTGTGTGTAGATGAGTGTCTGTGTGTGTGTGTGTATGTTTTTGTGTTTGTGTGTGTGTGGATGAGTGTGTGTGTTTGTGTGTTCGTGAATGTGTGTGTGCGTGTGCGTGGGTTTTAGTGTTTGTGTGTGTGAATGAGTGCGTGTGTGTGTGTGTGTGTGTGTGGATGAGTGTGTGTGTGTGGGATGAGCGTGCGTGTGTGTGTGTTTATGTGTGTTTGTGTGGATGAGCGTGCTTGCCTGCACATGGCCGTGCTCGTGCAAGTATCATCTCAAAGTTTGTCTTTTATCTTCTTTCTATTTGAGATGAAAGTGAATTCCTCTTCTATTTAAGATTTTTTTTCGTTTGATCACAACTTGATACAAACTTTCAGCTTTCGCAGCTAATATGATTTCAACGTCAGTGAAAACAAAACATCCTCATGAGTATGAAAGAAAAGAAAACAAACAAGAATGAAGAAAAGAAGAAGAAGAAAAGATAAATAAACACAAAGGGAGTTTATTCAAAGGTGAGGCAACAGAAATTTCCTTGGCTTTTTTCTATCTTTTCTTCCATCTTTTAATGAAGTTCTTTTGTGTTTAGTGGGCTTGTCCAACATTTTATCAACACTGAAAAAAACAAAACGAGGATAAAATAAAACGACAGAAAAATAAGAGAGAAAATAAGACGAACAAAAAAAATATGAAAAGAAGAG
>BOPN01000683.1:116403-118903 GCA_017312705.2 Penaeus japonicus | reverse complement strand
TATATATATATGTCATGATTGCAATGACATTACTAGTAATAGCAGTCCTACTAATCATAACAATAGTAATAGGAGCAATAATTTTTTTTTTTTTTTCAAAATTATTGATATTATCACTATCATTGTTATTGTAATGATGATAACAATAACAATAATGATGATGATGATGACGATGATGAGATAAGGAGGAGGAGGATAATGATAATAATGATGATAAGGATGATTATTATCATTATCATCATCACTACTATCACTATATTTATTATTATCATTATTATCATATTTATCACTAACATCATTATGATGACGATCCGATAGAAAAAAAAAATAATAAAAAAAGATAAAATTAAAATAAAGAAAAAGAAGAAAAAAAAGGAAAAAGAAGACACCACATAGAAGGGGAAAAATATAACCAACAGAAAAAGAAAAAGAAAATCACGATGATAGCCTCAGCTACAGGGGAGTTGGAGAGGGAGAGAGAGAGAGAGCGAGAGAGAGCCAGGGATGCTGCAGGGGCGAAAATGCCTCTCTGTGGACGGAATAATAATGCGCAACTCGGGAAGCGATAAATGCCATAGCTATGCGGGTGTGGCATGGCTTGGGTTGTAATGAGTCGGGTAGGTTCTATTTATAGCTTTGGACTGAACACTATGGACGTGTGGTATGTACGGTCTACTAGTATGGAAATTATATTATTATCATGTGATAGTATGTAATATACGGTTTATCAGTAACATTTTAGGGATTATATCATGAAGAATAAGGTGTATTATTAGCATGGAAGGGACCCATACTAGGATTTATATTTCACTAGTAGAATCCAAGCGGTAAGAACTAGGATAAGTATCTTAATAGCATGTCAAGAACAAATACTAGTACACGTTTAGCTAATAGCAATTAAGCTGTCAATTCTATAAGCTGACATACCTAGAATGATGCACTGTCACCAATCTACGTCTCAGTCGGGTGTCAGTGCAAGCTTGCAACACTGAAATACATCGCTAACAACATGCAAAGCAAGGCAGGTGGCGCTAATGAAATCCAAGTTGCATACAAAGTGTCAACATTAGGGTGAGTGGCACTGATAGTCTGCAGGGTCCTGACTGGAGGCCTAATGGGACTATTACTATATATAGATCCCTAATAGTTATAGATCCATGATAGCTATCTTGATATCAACATCGCTGTTGTTGTTGTTGTTATCGTTATCTTTTTTTGTTATGATTATCACTGTTTTTGTTATCATTATCACTATTTTTGTTATCATTATCACTGCTTTTTTATGATTATTATCATTATTAAGTATATTGATATTGTTATCATCATCATCACTACCAGTATTATCAATACTATTATCATCATTATCATTATCATTACCATCATCATTATCATAAACATTATCCATGTTATTATTACCACTCCTTATCATTATCATTAATATCATTATCATGAATAGAATTATCATTATCATTATCACTGACATTGTTAATTATCAATATCGTCATTACTATCATTATCATTATTGATATCATCATTATGATTAGTGCTATTATCATTATCATTATTGATGTTGTCATTATCAATATCATTATCATCTTTATTAATGTCATCATTATCATTATCATCATTATCACTTTCATTATTGTTATTATTATCATTATCATCATCATTATTTATATCATCGTTATCACAATCATTATCGGTATTGTTATTATTATCATTATCATTATCATTACTGTTATTATCATATCATCATTATCATTAACATCCTTGTCTTTATCATAATCATTCTCCTCATCATTATTATCATTATCAACACCATTATATAAGTAACCGATCCTTCTCCACAGTGCACGAGTACTTAAAGGTACACGCAACATTTATAAGTACAGGATACCAAGTAACACCTTAAATACGTTAAGAATTAAATGTGTAAAAAGAATTACCAAAATTAGCAGTATATGCAATTCTTAAAAATACTTGTCATTATTATTACTGTTGTTATCATCTTTGTTGCTAGCATTTTAATTATTAGTATTACTAATTGTTATCATTATCATCATCATCATCATCATCAACATCCCTTCATCATAGTCCTTATCATCATCATTAGCATCACCGTCATCAGCAACATCACCATCACCGTTCTCATCATCACCAACATCATAATAATCATCATAATCATCAGCAGCAGCATTAGCATCATCACCACCATCAACGTCATCATCCTCACAACCATCATCATCATCATTATCATCATAATAATCATCACCAACATCATCATCTTAATCATCATCATCATAATCATCATCACCAACATCATCATAATCATCATCACCAACATCATCATCATAATCATCATCACCACCATCGCCACTATCGCCATCCTCACCACCGCCATCACCACCATCACCACCATCTTCACAACCGCCCTCATCACTCTCTGCATAAGCAAGCAAAAGGTCAGCGCCACGAGGTGTGCCCTTAACACACCAGGTTT
>BOPN01000683.1:96403-111403 GCA_017312705.2 Penaeus japonicus | reverse complement strand
GAAAGGTAGGATGGAAGGTAGGACGGAAAGGCAACGCGGAAGGCAGCACGGAAAGGCAGCACGGAAAGGCAGCACGGAAAGGTAGGATGGAAAGGTAGGACGGAAAGGCAGCACGGAAAGGCAGCACGGAAAGGTAGGATGGAAAGGTAGGACGGAAAGGCAGGATGGAAAGGCAGCACGGAAAGGCAGCACGGAAAGGCAGCACGGAAAGGTAGGATGGAAAGGCAGCACGGAAAGGCAGGACGGAAAGGTAGGACGGAAAGGCAGCACGGAAAGGTAGGATGGAAAGGTAGGATGGAAACGCAGCACGGAAAGGCAGCACGGAAAGGCAGCACGGAAAGGCAGCACGGAAAGGTAGGATGGAAAGGTAGGACGGAAAGGCAGCACGGAAAGGCAGCACGGAAAGGTAGGATGGAAAGGCAGCACGGAAAGGCAGCACGGAAAGGCAGCACGGAAAGGTAGGATGGAAAGGCAGCACGGAAAGGTAGGATGGAAAGGTAGGATGGAAAGGCAGCACGGAAAGGCAGCACGGAAAGGCAGCACGGAAAGGTAGGACGGAAAGGCAGCACGGAAAGGCAGCACGGAAAGGTAGGATGGAAAGGCAGCACGGAAAGGTAGGATGGAAAGGCAGCACGGAAAGGCAGCACGGAAAGGCAGCACGGAAAGGTAGGATGGAAAGGTAGGACGGAAAGGTAGGACGGAAAGGTAGGATGGAAAGGTAGGATGGAAAGGCAGCACGGAAAGGCAGCACGGAAAGGTAGGACGAAAAGGCAGCAAAGAAAAGCAGCAAGGAAAGGCAGCACGGAAAGGTAGGACGGAAAGGCAGCACAGAAAGGTAGGATGGAAAGGTAGGACGGAAAGGCAGCACGGAAAGGCAGCACGGAAAGGCAGCACGGAAAGGCAGCACGGAAAGGTAGGATGGAAAGGTAGGACGGAAAGGCAGCACGGAAAGGTAGGACGGAAAGGCAGCACGGAAAGGTAGGATGGAAAGGTAGGACGGAAAGGCAGCACGGAAAGGCAGCACGGAAAGGTAGGATGGAAAGGCAGCACGGAAAGGCAGCACGGAAAGGTAGGACGGAAAGGCAGCACGGAAAGGCAGCACGGAAAGGCAGCACGGAAAGGCAGCACGGAAAGGTAGGACGGAAAGGCAGCACGGAAAGGCAGCACGGAAAGGTAGGATGGAAAGGTAGGACGGAAAGGTAGGACGGAAAGGTAGGACGGAAAGGCAGCACGGAAAGGCAGCACGGAAAGGCAGCACGGAAAGGTAGGATGGAAAGGTAGGACGGAAAGGCAGCACGGAAAGGTAGGATGGAAAGGTAGGACGGAAAGGTAGGACGGAAAGGCAGCACGGAAAGGCAGCACGGAAAGGCAGCACGGAAAGGTAGGATGGAAAGGGAGGACGGAAAGGTAGGACGGAAAGGCAGGACGGAGAGGCAGCACGGAGAGGCAGCACGGAAAGGTAGGATGGAAAGGTAGGACGGAAAGGCAGGACGGAGAGGCAGCACGGAAAGGTAGGACGGAAAGGCAGCACGGAAAGGTAGGACGGAAAGGCAGTACGGAGAGGCAGCACGGAAAGGGAGGACGGAAAGGCAGGACGGAAAGGCAGGACGGGAAGGCAGCACGGAAAGGTAGGACGAAAGGCAGCAAGAAAAGCAGCAAGAAGGAAGGCAGCACGGAAAGGCAGGACGGAGGCAGCACGGAAGGGTAGGACGGAAGGCGGGACGGAGAGGCAGCACGGAAAGGCACTACGGAGAGACAGCACGGAAAGGCAGCACGGAAAGATAGGACGGAAAGGGAGAGCGAAGAGCTTCGTTAATTAATGGCGTGCAAATTTTTGTTGTTTCTTTTCGATTCTCTCTCGGAAAAGAAAGGTAGGACGGAAAGGCAGCACGGAAAGGCAGCACGGAAAGGCAGCACGGAAAGGCAGCATGGAAAGGTAGGATGGAAAGGTAGGACGGAAAGGCAGCACGGAAGGTAGGACGGAAAGGCAGCACGGAAGGTAGGATGGAAAGTGGGACGGAAAGGCAGCACGGAAGGCAGCACGGAAGGTGGGATGGAAGGCAGCACGGAAAGGCAGCACGGAAAGGTAGGACGGAAAGGCAGCACGGAAAGGCAGCACGGAAAGGCAGCACGGAAAGGCAGCACGGAAAGGTAGGACGGAAAGGCAGCACGGAAAGGCAGCACGGAAAGGTAGGATGGAAAGGTAGGACGGAAAGGTAGGACGGAAAGGTAGCACGGAAAGGCAGCACGGAAAGGCAGCACGGAAAGGCAGCACGGAAAGGTAGGATGGAAAGGTAGGACGGAAAGGCAGCACGGAAAGGCAGCACGGAAAGGTAGGATGGAAAGGTAGGACGGAAAGGTAGCACGGAAAGGCAGCACGGAAAGGCAGCACGGAAAGGCAGCACGGAAAGGTAGGATGGAAAGGGAGGACGGAAAGGTAGGACGGAAAGGCAGGACGGAGAGGCAGCACGGAGAGGCAGCACGGAAAGGTAGGATGGAAAGGTAGGACGGAAAGGCAGGACGGAGAGGCAGCACGGAAAGGTAGGACGGAAAGGCAGCACGGAAAGGTAGGACGGAAAGGCAGTACGGAGAGGCAGCACGGAAAGGGAGGACGGAAAGGTAGGACGGAAAGGCAGGACGGGAAGGCAGCACGGAAAGGTAGGACGAAAAGGCAGCAAAGAAAAGCAGCAAGGAAAGGCAGCACGGAAAGGCAGGACGGAGAGGCAGCACGGAAAGGTAGGACGGAAAGGCAGGACGGAGAGGCAGCACGGAAAGGCACTACGGAGAGACAGCACGGAAAGGCAGCACGGAAAGATAGGACGGAAAGGGAGAGCGAAGAGCTTCGTTAATTAATGGCGTGCAAATTTTTGTTGTTTCTTTTCGATTCTCTCTCGTGTGTGTATTAGTTTAGAGCACTAGTAAATTTATTTTGCTGAACATATACTTTCGTCTTCTTTTCATTTTTCTCTCGTAAAGGTTTGTATTTTTGCGTTTCTTGTGATGCGTTCACAACGGTGTATTTCTGCGATAGTTTGTGATTTCTATTAAAATTAGTAGCATATGCCTTTTATTTCACTAAATATATTACCTTTACATTTCATTAACGCTGCAATTAACATTATTATTATTGTCTTGAAATTTGACAATAAGAATACCTAACAATATGGGAAACGATCTCTCAAAACAAAATTTTGATTCCTTTCATTGCAGAATACATCTTTCCTCCGATCTACGGGGCGCCCCCTACGTGTGTTTTGGTGCGTAGCAAAGGCGATTTGCTCTCCCTCTCTCCTCGAACCGACGAGACACTTCGCTCAGACGGTTCTTAGGGAGGAGGAAGAAGAGGGATTTCAGGAGGAAGAGGCACCAGGTGGAAGAGGGATTTCAGGAGGAAGAGGCACCAGGTGGAAGAGGGATTACAGGAGGAAGAGGCACCAGGTGGAAGAGGGATTTCAGGAGGAAGAGGCACCAGGTGGAAGAGGGATTTCAGGAGGAAGAGGCACCAGGTGGAAGAGGGATTACAGGAGGAAGAGGCACCAGGTGGAAGAAGGATTTCAGGAGGAAGAGGCACCAGGTGGAAGAGGGATTTCAGGAGGAAGAGGCACCAGGTGGAAGAGGGATTTCAGGAGGAAGAGGCACCAGGTGGAAGAGGGATTTCAGGAGGAAGAGGCACCAGGTGGAAGAGAGGGATTTCAGAGGGAAGAGGCACCAGGTGGAAGAGGGATTTCAGGAGGAAGAGGCACCAGGTGGAAGAGGGATTTCAGGAGGAAGAGGCACCAGGTGGAAGAGGGATTTCAGGAGGAAGAGGCACCAGGTGGAAGAGGGATTTCAGGAGGGGAAGAAGGCACCAGGTGGAAGAGGGATTTCAGGAGGAAGAGGCACCAGGTGGAAGAGGGATTTCAGGAGGAAGAGGCACCAGGTGGAAGAGGGATTTCAGGAGGAAGAGGCACCAGGTGGAAGAGGGATTTCAGGAGGAAGAGGCACCAGGTGGAAGAGGGATTACAGGAGGAAGAGGCACCAGGTGGAAGAGGGATTTCAGGAGGAAGAGGCACCAGGTGGAAGAGGGATTTCAGGAGGAAGAGGCACCAGGTGGAAGAGGGATTTCAGGAGGAAGAGGCACCAGGTGGAAGAGGGATTACAGGAGGAAGAGGCACCAGGTGGAAGGAAGTTTCAGGAGGAAGAGGCACCAGGTGGAAGAGGGATTTCAGGAGGAAGAGGCACCAGGTGGAAGAGGGATTTCAGGAGGAAGAGGCACCAGGTGGAAGAGGGATTTCAGGAGGAAGAGGCACCAGGTGGAAGAGGGATTTCAGGAGGAAGAGGCACCAGGTGGAAGAGGGATTTCAGGAGGAAGAGGCACCAGGTGGAAGAGGGATTTCAGGAGGAAGAGGCACCAGGTGGAAGAGGGATTTCAGGAGGAAGAGGCACCAGGTGGAAGAGGGATTTCAGGAGGAAGAGGCACCAGGTGGAAGAGGGATTTCAGGAGGAAGAGGCACCAGGTGGAAGAGGGATTTCAGGAGGAAGAGGCACCAGGTGGAAGAGGGATTACAGGAGGAAGAGGCACCAGGTGGAAGAGGGATTTCAGGAGGAAGAGGCACCAGGTGGAAGAGGGATTTCAGGAGGAAGAGGCACCAGGTGGAAGAGGGATTTCAGGAGGAAGAGGCACCAGGTGGAAGAGGGATTACAGGAGGAAGAGGCACCAGGTGGAAGAGGGATTTCAGGAGGAAGAGGCACCAGGTGGAAGAGGGATTTCAGGAGGAAGAGGCACCAGGTGGAAGAGGGATTACAGGAGGAAGAGGCACCAGGTGGAAGAGGGATTTCAGGAGATGCTCTTTGATTTATGGCGGAGATTGGCTCTCGTGTTATAATCATGCAGATACATTTTACTTTTACTCTTTTTTTTTGCTATCACTTCTCTCGTTCACTTTCTGTATTTTCTCTCTTTCTTTAGCCATCTATTTCTTTCTCTCTATTGTTCATTTTATATTTTTCTCTCTCTTCTTTTTGTCACTTCCTATGTCTTTCTTTTTCATCTCCCCCCCTCTCTCTCCCTCCCTCCCTCCCTCTCTCTCTCTCTCTCTCTCTCTCTCTCTCTCTCTTGTAATTTCTCTTGTAATTGATGTTTTTGCCTTACATTATTTTCCTTTATTGTCTTCGTATCTGCCATTGTATGTGTATCTATCGTTCTCTCTCTCTCTGTGCCTGTCTGTCTTTTTCCCTCTTTCTCCTTTTGTCTGCTTCTCTCTCTCTCTCTCTCTTTGTCTCTCACTCTCTCTTTCTCTCAGTGCATGTATATGTGTATGCTTACACAAGTATTCACGAACATAAGGCAACAAATCGCACATTTCCCCCATGTTTATTATTATTGTCAGATTAAATAACATTCTTTTACTTAAACCAATATTTGCAATGCGCAGGCCATATCCCCATGCCAGAATGATTGACGTCAGAATTCAAGTGTAAGGTACATAATACTAAAAATTCCGAATATGTTTTCAATTTGAGAGGAGGTCGTGCTACGCTTCCATCATATTGGCCCTATCCAGCCGCTTTGCCACAGTGCCCTTTCGTACAGTCAGAGCTCATTCACAGTTAAATGCACAATGCAACTGCGGGGAACCTGTTCAGAGAACAATTCTATACGAAATGAATAGGAACAGTTGTGTTGGCGACCTCTTGGCTTAAATTGTGAAGGTCTTGTAGATTTTTAGGCTGATCATATATATATTTTTTTCGTAACTTTTAATCTGTGAACATATAAAGCACACACACACACATACACACACGCGCGATAGAGAAGATGACTCTCAAGTAAGCTTTTTGAAGAGTCGTGATGGCTAAGCTTGCATTTGCGAGGGATTCTTTCTCGAGATCTATACTCTATGATAAAACATAACGACTGCACTGGGAGTTATGTGACATGTTTTTACAAGATATAGTAATCGCTTTAGTAATATAAGAAATTATGTTATCTAAATGCTTATCCCTGGTTACTGAAATGTATTATTGATATAGTTTTAATTAACACACTCATTGGTTGCGCGCGCAAAACTATGTGCTAATGATATCAATGAAAGTGAGTTAGAAGTCATCAGGCCGCAAGCGATTTCCGGTATGATCATATTTCCTCTTTCAAAGTCTAATACTAATAACTCTTTTCTGAAGTTATGCAATAGGTCGGATAGATTACAGGACACATTTTAATATTGCCTATTTTGTTATCTAAGATACAGAACAATAGTTCTTATCTAGTCTGTGTTGGTACCGTTAATCTTAAATTTTCTCTTTGATGTTTTCTTTACTTAATGTAATCAGTAACAGAAAATAGACCATGGTTTTGTTAAAGTTGACATGGATTAAAGATGAAAAAATGAGAGTTATCAACAGAGTTAGTCATTTACATATTAATTTATTCTAAAAATAAATATTCGCATCAAAATATCTGTGAAACCAAGTTTAAATATGTAAAAGAACACTAGGTTGATATAATGACAACGTTTATCATCTCAAATTACATATCATTAGTAATAAAGAATAAAGGGAGAATTATTTCTGTATAAATTCATGAAATCACAGTAGATTCAAAGATCGTACTGTATATTTTAAAATCCCAGAATACGATTTGATTCGTTTAATGTATATACAACACATATGCAAACATACATTCATATATATATATATATATATATATATATATATATATATATATATATATATATATATATATATATATATATATATATATATATACACATATGAATACATACACATATATCCGCATGCACGCACGCACACACACACACACACACACACACACACGCATATATATATATATATATATATATATATATATATATATATATATATATATATATATATATATACATATATATATATATATATATATATATATATATATATATATATATATATATATATATATATATATATATATATATGCACACAAAATTGAGAGGAAGTGAACATGGAAATCGCCCTCTGGTACTATAAAAGAAATTAACTTCACAATTACTTCAACAGGTGCGACTTTGAAAAAAAGTATAGGAATTCTTAACCATTCTGGAAAGGACCACAGAATGGTTAGAAGTGAAATGAAATTACACCTCAGAAAGAAGAGGAAAGGAAAACGTTTGTGCGGAAGCTGCTCCCTGACCTAGCCAGCTTGAACGCCAGGGCAAGAGAATGCAGTCTTCGAATCCAAAACAGATACTCAGTTCTCTATAGACAAGATCTTGACATTGAAAAAGATACAGGTTCGGTAAGCATAAAACGCAAAAGCTAACATGAGAATAACGTCAGACAAAGACAAAATAGGATTAGCAAAATCAACCAAGAAAATGAAGCATCACTGTCAGGCACCAGCAATAAAGCACCAAAGAGGAGGCTCTAACTTAAGATGTTTTTTCTAAGGTCTTTTTATTCGTAAATTTTGACTTTAATTTGATCTTATTTGTGTATTCTATTGAGACCATTTCAAGATTGTTATAGGAATACCAAGTCTTCGCTTTGGTGAAGCTTGCCTCGCTGAAGCCTCGACATCAGTGGCTTCTCATGTTGGAGCCACACAAGCCCTTAAACACTGCTGCTGATACTTATCTAGCTTCATGTTTTCAAAATTGAAAATAAAGAAGAGAAGACCTTTCGATCCGATAAAATCACCTCACCATTTGAGCTGCTATATTGTAGAAACCGCTATAAGGCCCAGCTATGCCTAGTGTATGATTATCCATCTAAGAATCCCACACCTAACACAAGTAATAACAACCCTATAGAAGATTTTTTTAACAAACTATTTGTTTACGATTTTTATCTCTTGCTGCGTTGTGTGTAATATATAATCCTTGTAAGTGTAATAATGTATTAATGAAGCGCACCAGGAGGCCCTCGGGTTTCAACGGGTAAATTCTTCTGATTTTCCCCAGCCGGTCTCTGCCTGGCGGTTCTTTTGGTCCTTTCGTATAGCTTCCACTTGATCTCGGACTCTCCCATTTTTTGCCGTCGGAACACCGTTGTACTGTGTCATTATAAACGATCTGTCTGTCATCACACAATTATCAACTAATAACAACTTTTTTTTAGCTCTTTATGTGACATGACCACCATAACCAAGGTCTTAAATGCAGTTGGTCGCTGTCAACAAAGCCATTCCATCGAAAACTAAATTGAGTCCCCTGCGTATATATGTTTAGGTGATGCCCTTTAGACAATACTGCTACTCATATCTATTGCGATGTAGCCCCTAACCAAAGCATGGGAACGAAATGGAGATATTCTTGGCATAACAACTACTCACATAAAAAAAAAACACACGCTAACTTACACTAACACTTTCGCATACACATCAACGCGCACGCACATTCACCCATCCACTCTCACAAAACACACACACACACACAAACACACACATTCGCACACACACACACACACCACAAACAAACAAACACACACACACAAACACACTCACACCCACGCATAAAAACTCAAGCATTTATAATTCAGGTATTCAGATAATCATTCATTCGTTAAATGTTGATGGACGTTCCACTTAGTTGAAGAGAAGACTAGAAAAATGGAACCTTCCTTTCTCTGAAAACAGTCAACTCTGACTCTGAAATGCGGGATCAAATACTTTTATATATGACTCAAAGCAAACGTCATAATCTGTTCATAATATGAAATGTAGGATTGAATACTTTCGTATGAATGATATAAATAATAATATGTTGTTTATTGTTTGGGTTTAACTTGATAAGTTTTATCCTAGGATTTGTCCCAGATTTAATACGTAGATATATATTTGTTCATCTTTACTGGTTAACGTTTGATATCTTTTAGAAGTGAAAATACACTGTCCTAAAGAAATATATATCAAAGCATTTATTATATTTTTTTTTTTTTTAAGGTCTGGGACGTGATAGACTGAGTATTCCAGGTGCTAATCATTATAGCAGTCAATATCAGTGTTATCAACATTACTATATTTTAAATTCTGGATTCAACTCTTTATCTGGAGGTTTGAGCAGCTTGCTTCTAATTGGAATTGTTTAGGTATTATGCATATTGGAGCTGATAACTTATTCATACAGTCTCCCCAATACCGACGTGTAAATACCATGTGGTCCTGCAACTTTAACTGTATAAAGAATTCCACATTCTTTTCTCTTCCTCGAAATGAATATGTATTTAAGGTCACTGACTTGTTTTTGTGGGCGGTAGAAGTGAAATACGTAGATAAGTATTTGTATAAACCTTTTTAGCCGGTTGTGTTAATACTGCAGGAAGAGCAGCACTTTATCTTTCGTTGTTTGATATTTATTTCCTGGTTTACGTTTTTTAAATTGTTCACCTATATTTTGTGTACTTCATAAACCATATGTGAATATAATCTTGCTTTATATTTTCAGTTTCGTTTTCTCCTTTGAATCGGTTTACCTTTTCTTCCTTTCAGCAAATTAAAGCATGAATCATTTGCTTCGCTTTTCTTCTCCTCCTTCTCCTTCTCCTCCTTCTTCTTCTCCTTCTCCTCCTCCTCCTCGTCCTCCTCCTCGTCGTCGTCGTCCTCCTCCTCCTCATCCTCCTCCTCCTTCTTTTTCTTCTTCTTCTTCTTCTCCTCCTCCTTCTTCTCCTCCTCCTCCTCCTCCTCCTTCTTCTTTTTCTTCATATTCTTCTTCATTTTCTCCTCCTTTTTCCTTTTCCTTCGCTTCTTCTTCGAATTTCTTTTCATCAATAAACTTTTATGCACAAGCTATGTATATCCGCCTAGAAATATATCACAACTCTATTTGTGCAGCGGTTGCAATGCAAGAATATCCGTTCTCTGCGATTGTTGCAAGATCTGCAATGTGGCCCGGGAAATAATCATGGCAAATTGTGCAGCGTCAATGAGTCGGTTTGTTTTGTCTAACGTGCTTTTGATAAGGATGCATTGATCTCTTTCTTATTCTTACTCTCTTTCTCTCTTTCCTTCTTTCTTTCTTTATTTATTTCTCTTTCTCTCTCTCTCTCTCTCTCTCTCTCTCTCTCTCTCTTTCTCTCTCTCTCTCTTTATATAAATAGATAAATAAATAAATAAATAAATATATATATATATATATATATATATATAATATATATATATATATATATATATATATATATATATACATATATATATAAATATATATATTTTTTTCTTCTCTCACTCTTATCTAGCTCTCTATCTATCAATCTATTCTTCTCTCTCTCAATCGCAACAACAACAAGAACAACAACAAAAACTACCACGACATGAAGACAAACAAAAGAGAAGAAAAACAAAAACATACAAGGTAAGAAAAAAAACGATGACAATAACAAATAAGACATAAAGAAGAGAAGAAAAGAAGAAAGAATGAAAAAGACAACTTATTGAGATTCCAGTGCTTTCAGTGCAGCACAGTAGGAACGTAGTGGCCTAAACCTCGGAGATGCTCGGAAGAGAAGAGAGAGAGAGGAGGGGGGAGAGGAGGGGGACAAGAGGAGGGCGGAGAGAGAGGGGGGAGGGACAAACGAGAGAGAGAAACAGAGAGCGAGGGGAGAGAGGGGGAAAGGAGGAGAGAGGTACAGAGAGAGTGATGAGAGAGGTGAGGGAGGGAGAGAGAGGAAGGATAGGAGAAACAGAAGGGTTGGGTGAGATAAGATAAAAGAGGGTGTGAGAATGATATAGAATGCTATGTACGATACTGAATACAAATATATCAAATACAACAAATAAATCATATGCAAATACTATACGAACATCACACTAGTGAGGCAATCGCCGGGTCAGGTCAGGTCAATTTTAATTGATAGGTACTTCACACATGGCTGCCTTTCCAAGTACCTTAGACCCTCAGAACGAGCTTAATTCCTCGATAGTCACGCCTCCTACATTCCAGACTACCTTTCCGTGTTACTACCGTTGGGCACGTTGGATGCGAACCACTTCCATATAAGCAGGATGTTTGGAACATACCGACAGACCGGGAACCGACCACGCTACCGTAACACCTGATTTCCCCGCCTGTTTATATTTGTTGTGATATTGTTTATTGCTGTGACCATTGTGCTGTAGTGAATATTTCTATCGTGCACCATAACGGCAGACTATCTGCGTTATGGAATAAACCTGTAATGTTCAAACCCTGTGTCTGGCATCACTACCTATTTGTGCTGGGTTGTCAGTTACGACAGATTAAGACAACCCTCACAAGGGGAAAGAGATAGATAAATAGAGAGAGGAGAAAAGAGAGAACAGAGAAAAAGAAATCCAAAGAGAAAGAAAAACAGAGCTAGATGATAAGAAAGAAAACCAGAAAAAGGGTAATAAAAAAAGTGAAGACGAAAAGCAATTCAAAAGAAAATAAAGAAAAAAATAAATAAAAAGAAAGAAAAAAACAAAGCAAGACACAAACACAACGAAGGAAATGAAGACGAATTCCAAGGTGCGGAATCCACTCGCCCATTTCTTGCGCCTTCCAGGAGGTTCCTTTGACCGTTGACCGCGAGGCACAAGAAAGACACAGACAGACACAGACAAAGATTTATATATATATATATATATATATATATATATATATATATATATATATATATATATATATGTCATGATTGCAATGACATTACTAGTAATAGCAGTCCTACTAATCATAACAATAGTAATAGGAGCAATAATAATTTATTTATTTTCAAAATTATTGATATTATCACTATCATCATTGTTATTGTAATGATGATAGCAATATCAATAATGATGATGATGATGATGGTGATGATGATGATGATGATGATAAGGAGGAGGAGGAGGATAATGATAATAATGATGATAAGGATAATTATTATCATTATCATTACTATCACTTTCTTTATTATTATTATTATTATCATCATCATATTTATCACTAACATCATTATGATGACGATCCGATAGAAAAAAAATAAATGAATAAAAAAGGATAAGATAAAAAAAAGGAAAAAGAAGACACCACATAGAAGGGGGAAAATAGACCCATAGATGATAAAGAAGAACCAACACAAAAAAAAAAAAAAAAATCACGATGAGAGCCTCAGCTACAGGGGAGTTGGAGAGAGAGAGAGAGAGAGAGAGGGAGAGAGAGAGAGCGAGCCAGGGATGCTGCAGGGGCGAAAATGCCTCTCTGTGGACGGAATAATAATGCGCAACTCGGGAAGCGATAAATGCCATAGCTATGCGGGTGTGGCATGTCTTGGGTTGTAATGAGTCGGGTAGGTTCTATTTATAGCTTTGGACTGAACACTATGGACGTGTGGTATGTAGGGTCTACTAGTATGGAAATTATATTATTATCATGTGATAGTATGTAATATACGGTTTATCAATAGCATTTTAGGGATTATATCATGAAGAATAAGGTTTATTATTAGCATGGAAGGGGCCCATACTAGGATTTATATTTCACTAGTAGAATCTAAGTGATAAGAACTAGGATAAGTGTCTTAATAGCATGTCAAGAACAAATACTAGTACACGTTTAGCTAATAGCAATTAAGCTGTCAATTCTGTAAACTGACATACCTAGAATTATGCACTGTCACCAATCTACGTCTCAATCGGGTGTCAGTGCAAGCTTGCAACACTGAAATACATCGCTAACAACATGCAAAGCAAGGCAGGTGGCGCTAATGAAATCCAAGGTGCATACAAAGTGTCAACATTAGGGTGAGTGGCACTGATAGTCTGCAGGGTCCTGACTGGAGGCCTAATGGGACTATTACTATATATAGATCCCTAATAGTTATAGATCCATGATAGCTATCTTGATATCAACATCGCTGTTGTTGTTGTTGTTGTTATCGTTATCTTTTTTTGTTATGATTATCACTGTTTTTGTTATCATTATCACTATTTTTGTTATCATTATCACTGCTTTTTTATGATTATTATCATTATTAAGTATATTGATATTGTTATCATCATCATCACTACCAGTATTATCAATACTATTATCATCATTATCATTATCATTACCATCATCATTATCATAAACATTATCCATGTTATTATTACCATATGTATCATTATCATTAATATCATTATCATGAATAGAATTATCATTATCATTATCACTGACATTGTTAATTATCAATATCGTCATTACTATCATTATCATTATTGATATCATCATTATGATTAGTGCTATTATCATTATCATTATTGATGTTGCGATAAATTCATCAAATATCATTATCATCTTTATTAATGTCATCATTATCATTATCATCATTATCACTTTCATTATTGTTATTATTATCATTATCATCATCATTATTTATATCATCGTTATCACAATCATTATCGGTATTGTTTTTATTATCATTATCATTACCATTACTGTTATTATCATATCATCATTATCATTAACATCCTTGTCTTTATCATAATCATTCTCCTCATCATTATTATCATTATCAACACCATTATATAAGTAACCGATCCTTCTCCACAGTGCACGAGTACTTAAAGGTACATGCAACATTTATAAGTACAGGATACCAAGTAACACCTTAAATACGTGAAGAATTAAGTGTCTAAAAAGAATTACCAAAATTAGCAGTATATGCAATTCTTAAAAATCCTTGTCATTATTATTACTGTTGTTATCATATTTGTTGTTAGCATTTCAATTATTAGTATTATTAATTGTCATCATTATCATCACCATCATCATCAACATCCCTTCATCATAGTCCTTATCATCATCATTAGCATCACCGTCATCAGCAACATCACCATCACCGTTCTCATCATCACCAACATCATAATAATCATCATAATCATCATCAGCAGCATTAGCATCATCACCATCATAAACGTCATCATCACAACCATCATCATCATCATTATCATCATAATCATCATCACCAACATAATCATCTTAATCATCATCATCATAATCATCATTACCAACATAATCATCTTAATCATAATCATCATCACCAACATAATCATCTTAATCATCATCACCAACATCATCATAATCATCATCATCAACATCACCACCATCGCCACTATCGCCATCCTCACCACCGCCATCACCACCATCTTCACAACCGCCCTCATCACTCTCTGCATAAGCAAGCAAAAGGTCAGCGCCACGAGGTGTGCCCTTAACACACCAGGTTTATCTCCTTCTCGCCGTACGCGAGCGAACGAGGGGGCACTCGCATAAAGGAGGCAATCGACGTCAGCGAGGGGAGGACGTCAGCAACAGGGAGCGGCGGTTAAGGCGTCAGCACGGAGCGGAGGAGCTGTCAGTGTCAGGCCCAGGCAAGAAGCACCGCCATCAGCACGGCGAGGGACCATAATGGCGGTACGAGACGAAAAAAAAAAAATAATAATGAATAAAATAAAATAAAGAGAGCAAAAACAAAAGATAACAAGAGTGATAACAGTAAAGACCAGAATAGAACAGAGTCCTACCTCTCAGCATCAGGCGGAGTGTCAGCACCAAGAAAGTGTCAGCAACAGCAGAAGTTTACGCGAAAGGAAGATCAATACGTGGATAGCTGGCTGGTGTAGGGGAAAAATACATAGCGTGGGGGAAAAATACATGTAGGCGGTCGTGCGAGAGGGGAACTTGCTTACTCTTCCTTCACATCTTCTGTCTGTATGGAAGGGAGGGAGGGAGGGAGGGAGGGAGAAGGGCGTTTTGGTGGTGGTGGTGGTGGTGGTGGTGAAACGTCTGTTGCTGTTGTTGTTTTTTTATTGTTCGTCTGTCTATTCATGTATCCGTGTGTAATCTGTTACGATCCCTGTATCGGTGCGACTTTGCCATCATGTACACGAGCATATAATCTCAGCCTATGCGTAAGCCCAGGTGCGTCCATTAATGTTAGCGGAGTAATCCATCCCGTATTATCCGTATTTCTTCAAGCGACTATTCGTTCGGTGTGCACGGGGCGGTATAGCTAGGAGCCAACACTTTTTCTATCCTCTTCGACGTCATA
>BOPN01000683.1:55000-57500 GCA_017312705.2 Penaeus japonicus | reverse complement strand
CGAACCAATATATAAGACCTCGTGACACCTAGGATGTAACTGAGATACATAGAATAATAAAAAATACATAAAATATAAAATATAATTAAATATAAGATATAAAATATGATAAAACATAAGATATGAAATATGATAAGATATAAGATATAAAATATAATAAAATATAAAAGATACATAAAATGATAAAAGATATACAGAAGAAGAAAACGAAGCAAAGGTGTATTTCTTTACTAGTATTGTATTGTTGTTGTTGTTTTTTTCGTATCTATAACATCGCCTTTCACTAAATTGTAAGCTTTGTTGTTGTTTTTTATTTTTTATATACTTATTTTTGTTGTTGTTGTTTTTGTTGTTTTGCATTGTTTATGAAGTTATTTGGCGTTTTTTTAATAGTAAGATTATTATGATTGATATTACTGTCGTTGTTTGTATTCTTAGTATTGGTATCTAATGCTGTCATGATCATCATTTTCACTTTTATCATTATCTATGTCATTATTATCATCACCATCAGTATTATCATCTTCATAATCATTTTTCATCTTTATAATCCTCATCATTAATATTATCATCATACTCATGACTGTTATTCTTATTACCATCATTATCACTAGTAATATTAGTCATAGCAATATTAGTCATATTAATATTAGTCATATTAATATCAACATTGTTTTTATGGTCTTTGTCATCCTCATTATCATTATCATTTTTATTGTTATCATTATAATTGTTGTTGTTTTTGTTATTGTTGTGTTACTATTATGTCCTTATCGTCATTATTGATATCATTATTATCATCATTATCATCTTCGTTGTTGTTGATGCTATTGTTGCTATCACTAGGATTGCGATTATTATCATTATCACTTTTATCATTATCATGATTACTATCATATCTGGCATTATCATCATATTTGTCATTGTTGCAATCATGGATGATTTAAGCAGCATTTCATAAGCAAGAAAAACACTATTTCTTTACATTTAACCATTAAAGGAATAAATATATATAATATTAGTATAATACTTGCATAATTTAGGAAACTGTCTGCGAATTTGCATAATTCTAAGCATTCTTTTGCCTTTTGTTGACAAAGAAATAACACTGATGTATGCATTCTCAGCTAATCTTCTGAATAATTCATTGTGTAAACAATTTTAATTAGTTTTATTCTACAGCTAGTGTTTATGAAGAATATTTACATATATCAATACTTTATATATAATGGTGCAAATCATTAAATTTTATATTACTGATAAGTTTTCATTTGATCATTTCACATTAGATAAAAGGAAAAAAATCCTTCTAATATTTGGAAAAGAAGTGAACCCAATTAACGATACGGTCAGAACTCGATAACATCTAGCTAATTGCGTTAAAAACAGGTAAATAAAAGCGTTTTTCTGTACTCAGGTCAAACTTTTTGTTTTTGTATTTTGTTGTTGTTTTTTCAGGTCAAACTAAACGTCAAAACAAAACCTTTTTCACTTGGAAAGAGAAGAAGTTGTTATTCTAAGTAGATTTACGTTCGGGAATTGCTTGGGAATACCAGGATGGTTCCAATAGTGGTGGTTCCCGGTTTACAGGGAGGGAGGGAGAGGTGGTAGTAAATGTAGACATAAGCAAGTAGTGTATGTCACTGTATATGTATATGGGTACACATATTGATATATAGAATGTGTGTGTGAGAGAGAGAGAGAGAGAGAGAGAGAGAGAGAGAGAGAGAGAGAGAGAGAGAGAGAGAGTGAAAGAATGGATGAGTGAATAATTGAGTGAGTGAGTGTGTGTTGGTGTGTATGTATGTGTGTGTATGTGTGTGTCAGAGATCCTAATGTCTATACTGATCGATTGCCCTCTTTCTATAGCCCTATTATTTACATTGATGACTCTGTAAATATCAGTTCTACAAAAGATATAAATGATAATATCAAGGACATTCTGTCGTTTACACATGACTAGGAAATCAGTTGTCTGGACGATAGTGGCGCTGTGATGATCCCTGTCAGACCATGTTCGTAACACTGAGGTATGTTGAGTTTCGAAGTGCAGAAGCCAGGGAAACACCAGGGACTGTGGAATGCCACATTAATAATGGCGTCGTATATTCAATTGCACCCCTGCAATTCACTATGCAACTGCTTTAATATAATACACACTGGAAAATTTGCAGACTGAATGAACATTTTTGGACATGCAGTATAAATGATGTGAGTGAGTAGTAAGAGTCGATTAACCATGGTTAATCATGGTTAGTTGTATATCTATCTATTATGGGACTCTTGGTAGATAAATATGTGTTTGTGTCTGAGTGAGTGTGTGTGTGTGAGTGTGTGTGTGTGAGTGTGTGGTGTGTGTGTGTGTGTTTGTGACTGTTAGTGAATTTGTGTTTGTTGGTGTGTGTGTGTATATGTGTGTGCGTGTGTGTATATGTGTGTGTGAGTGTGTGTGTGTGTGTGTTACGAGCGTCCGTCAATAAGAGGCTTATCCCATGCTCCC
>BOPN01000683.1:7500-25000 GCA_017312705.2 Penaeus japonicus | reverse complement strand
ATTGTGCTTGTTTGTTTGTATGTATGTTTGTGTGTTGTGTTTGTATAGGTATATATGTGTGTTTGTTTGTTTGTCTTTGTGATTGTTTATGTCTATGTGTGTGTTTGAAAGAGAGAGAGAGTATACATGTATGTATGTGCGTGTGTGTTCTCCGTATATGTGTACGTGTCGTCAGAGTGCGTGGGACAGGGAGAAAGAGACTCAAATGATTATAATTGAATTAGGCAATGCCCTAAGGCCAATAAATGATTAAAAGATTAGGCTGATCCGCCTCACAAAATAAAATCATGTTACCATTTCTTTTACGAAACTAATTTCACTGCGTTCTGAGAAGAGGAAGAAATTTTTCACATGATTTTTCTTTTTTTTTTCTTTTTTCTTCTTTTCACACTCTGTTCTTCTTTCTTTCTTTCTTTTCTTTCTTTTTCCTTTCACACTTTCTTCTTCGATGAATTTTATGACATTCATTTTGAATATTATTTCCTTTAAAATCTTTTAGTGTAATTTTTTTTTTCTATATATTTTTCCTTTCATTTTCATTTTCTTTCCTTTTTTATTTCCCTCCTTATTCCTTTCCTTTTTCATATGGCTTCATCTCCTTTTTTTCAATTTTCCCCTTTTTTCCGTATTTTTAATTCTCACCTCTATTCTCTTCATTTCATTTCTTTTCCTTTTCCTATCCCTCAATTCATCTCAACGAAGCAAAAGACAATAATGATAATGATAACAACAGTGATGATAATAATGAGGATGATAATGATAAGAATGAGGATGATAATGATAATAATGATGATAATGATTATGATAATAACATTGATTATAATAACAAGAATAATAAAGATTATAAAAAAAATATCAAGCTAATAATGATAATAATAATGATAAAGATATGGATGATGATGGTAATGATAACAATTATAATGATTATAATGATTATATCACTAATAATAACAATAATAATGATGAAGATACTAATAAGAGGAAAGAAACAACAACTGTTCTCCGAGGTGCCGCGAGTGAGAATTCCGTAAAGGTGAATTCTAAGGACAATAGCAAGGGATTTCAACCTTATAAGATTCGCAAAAGGGATAGGATCTAAACAACAGTTGGGCTGTTACTTTTTCTTTTGTTTTCTTGTTTTTATCATCATTATTATTATTATCATCTTTATCATTACTATCATAAGCATTGTTATCATTATCATTCCAATTAATAGTAGCATTCCAATTATCATTGTTACTATTATCATCATTATCATTATTATCTCTATTATTAGAACTACCATTATCATTATCACCATTATTTTCATACTCACCATTATCATTAGTACAATCATAACTATAATTAGCATTATTATTATTATCGATATCATCATCATTGTTATTTTCATTATCATTACTATCATCATTATTATCGTTATCACCTGTTCTCTTCATAATATCTCTACTTTTCCAATAAATGTTTCACCACATCTACCTTAATACAAAACATTATTAAATAACCGAAAATATCTTGACAATACACAAAGAATTGAAAATCAACCACACCTACATAATACAGAAGGTACACGCCGGGAACTCCAGGTCTCTACAATTCCAATGAATACACCCCCCCCCCAAAAAAAAAAAAAAAAAAAAAAAAAAAAACGCAAAATCTCTTTCCAAAAAAAACACTTCTCCAACCCAGAAATTAAATCGTTGAGAACTAGCACCGCGTCTTATAAATAATGAGCGACGGGAAATCCCCAAAGTTTGACGTGAAATATCTTTTGATTAATGATTGGAGGTAAGGAGGTAAGTATAAAGTTGTATGCATCTCTGAATACTTAATTGTAAGCAGCGGGAGTTGCATTAATCATGATGATAAGATTGATATTGATGATCAAGCTATGATAGTGTTATTTATGGTTATTATCATTACCATTATTATCATTGTAATCATTATCATAATTATCATCATTATTATTATAATTATTTTCATTATTTTCATTTAATAGTAATAAAATTATGGTAAAGCTAATACTTCTGATAAAAATACAATAATGATCATTGCAATAATCATAACAAAAACATTATCAGCAACAATATTAAAAACCTGTTCATAATAACAGATGCAATATTTTTACGATAACATTCACTTAAATTAAAAGATTAAACAAGATTTTTTTTTATTATTCAAAGAAAGTTTGATCATCACTTAGCACCACTATATATGAAGCCCCAGCTGTGCTCGCCGTTCTAAGTACTCAGTCAAATTACTTAATAGCGAAGAAGTGCTCAACATTTTATTGTCTCATATTGTTTCCTTAAACGTTGATTGAGTGTGGGCTTGGTAGTCTGTTTTCTTTTTTTCTTTTTGTATTCATTAGTGTTGTTTGTTCGGTGTTTGTTGTGAATCATTCTTCAATCTCTTTCATTATCTCATTATCTGTTTTATCTGACTCGTTTGGTTGTTAGAATTCTCTCTTTTTCTCTTTCTTTCTTTCTCTCTCTCTCTCTCTCTTTCTTTCTTTCTTTCTTTCTCTCTCTCTCTCTCTCTCTCTCTCTCTCTCTCTCTCTCTCTCTCTCTCTCTCTCTCTCTCTCTCTCTCTCTCTCTCTCTCTCTTCTAGTATACTTACTCCTTCCCTCCTTCTTTCTCTCTCTGTCTTTATTTCCCAGTATACTTACGCATGTAAGTATACTGGGAAATAAAGACAGAGAATACAAGGGAATCCTTTTTCCTCTCTTTGCTCATTCCTTCCTCATATTACTCAATCACTTTACTCACCCTATTATTGACCACCTACTCAGTTCACCTAATCCTTTGCTTGCTTTACTTTATGCCTGTCTCCCCCATTCACCCAGACCCCTTTTACCTCCTCCTGACTTTCCTTACCCGTATTTTCTTTATTTTTACTATCCTCAGAAGAAATAAATAAAAATTACGAGACTACCTTGAAGATATTATGAGACGCTGAATTGTTTTGACTTCATCTCATCAAGTCAAGAGATCTCTTTTCTTCTAGCATTGTTATTTACTAGATTCTCGTCCACTTCTCCGCTCATTCTTGTTGACGATGATCGTAAGTACCTACATTTCTAGGAACAGCATCCATCACTGCTGGTCACATTCTTTCCCTCAGAGTAAATCACCAAGAGAGTAGAAAGGACACGAGAAGATGATGACACAAATAATGATGGAAAAGAGAGAGAGAGAGAGAGAGAATTACGCACGAGACCCATCGTTTTCTTAAACGAGGAAATGTTAGAGTAAAAGAGGTGGCTGTAATGAAGGGAAGAGTAGAATGAGCTGCGTATCTTACTGGGACGTGAGTACTTTATGGTGCCTCATCACCATCATCGTCTGTGGAGGTACATACTACCGCGGTTCATCAGCGGTACGTGTTTTGTGGTTCGTAATCTCAGTGGTTACATATCTGCGGTTCACTAGTGCTTAAAGTTTAGTGGTTGGTTTGTAGCTCCAAAGTGTTATATATCCGTGTCGCATGTCTACAGTTCCCTTGTGTTAACACCAGAGGTCTCTTTGGCCAAGCTTCCTCAATATCTCCGAAACCCTATCTCGGAATCTCACGCGAGACACTGCTAAGACTTCGGGTTTCCGTTATGGTGGCGAAGTCGAGAAAGCCCAGTGTCCAAAGTCCATTGATATGGAAGTTACCAATCGAGGCTCTACCAAGACCATTATGTCACGATTTCATAAAAGTGTTAAGTAAAGATGAGCTTCCAAACCCTCCCATGATAAAAGTGTAAAGTAATATGGAAGTTCTGCCCATAGAAGCGTTAAAATCTGAGTCTATAAAAGTGTTAAATAAGACAAAGGTCCAACTAAGTAAAAGTGTTAAGAAAAAAAATAGGGTTTCAACCCATAATAAAAGAGATCAGTAAGAAAAAGGTTTTATCCATAAAAACGTTAAAGCAACGAGGTATCAGTCCATGTAAGTGTTACATAAGGCATACGCTTTAAACGAAGGACATATACCCGACTCATTATAGACAAGGAAAGGAAATATGAATATACCTTCGCTATTCGTAGCCTCAATAGGTGATAAAATTCAGTCAATCGCCTTCTAAATTCTACACTCAACCTGAAATGGCCAACGCGACTAGGGTACGACGAGTAGATATACGACATACTTCTTAGAGGTGAAATTGTTCCCGAAGAGCTGAGTCAATGGCATCTGGGCTCCCGAATGCTCGACCTTTCTCGAGAGGAGTAAGTAAATCCCTTTTTAACAGCCGTGGGATTTGGTAATAATTTATGCACCCGGTGACTCACGATATTACCCCCATTTATAAAGCGTTTTTTTGCAGCGATGATCATTTTCCTACCTCATTCACGTCACCATTAAAGGCTTTTACCTTACCAAGAGCCGATATGTTTTTTGTTTTTTTTTCACAACAATAAAGACATGTCTAATTATTCTCTCCCAAAATGATTCATCCTTCCACAATTTTCGTTCTCTGTGGCTCTGCATCCTTCGCCAGGAGTTTTTTTTTCTCACACTGGTGATTAAAATAACATGCGCTTTTCAATCAAGAGCTATTCAGAAACAGCTGCAACATGTCTTTGACACGTCATCAGCCCCCCCCCCCACCCCCACCTCCCCACACCCTTCCCTCTTACGGCACTACCTCCTCCCCCTTCCTCTTTTCATACCCTCCCTGCATATCTCTCCCCCATACCCCCATCCAACCCATCACCCCCTCCACCGCCCCCCATAGCCCAAGTCAACCCCTCTCCCCTCCCCAACACCTACCCACCACCCACCTCCTCCTCCTCCTCCTCCTCCTCCTCCTCCTCCTCCTCCTCCTCCTGCCTTGCCCCTCCGTCTGAGAGGAAATTTGACTCAGGCAGGAGACCATGAATCAATATTGATTGAGCCAGAGGGAACTACTCAACCTGGGGTGATTATAGATGGTTGCTATGGTGGCTTCTGTGCTGTGGCAGCGGCAGGATTTGCTAATAATCATTATGGTTGGGTTGTTTGCGGTTCGGCAGATCAATGCTTTGCCAGTCGCGGGAGAAAATGGAATGTTTTCGGAAGATGCTAGTATTAGGAGAAAATAGGATTGACTTTTATATATATATATATATATATATATACATATATATATAGATGCATCTCTCTCTCTCTCTCTCTCTCTCTCTCTCACTATCACTCTCACTCTCTCTGTCTGTTTCTTCCTCTCTCAGTTCCTCACACTAGTTCTCCATAATGAAACCATCAGGACCGGCCAGTTTGTTGCATATTTTGGAATTATTAATGCTCTTTTGGACAGCTTTTAGAAGATTATCGTAGTTTTTTTATGTGCCATTATATTGTGAAACGCTTGGTGTTATATATATATGTATATATATATATATATATATATATATATATATATATATATATATATATATATATATATATATATATATATATATATATATGTATGTATGTATATATATATATATATATATATATATATATATATATATATATATATACATACATACATATATATATATATATATATATATATAAATATATATATATATATATATATATATATATATATATATAAGCAATGTAGAATTTCAATGAATAAGTTTTAAATGATATTGGTTACTTAATTCGCCACTTTCGACAAGAGTTTAGATCTGAACAAACTTTGTTACAGGTGTTTAATAATCGAAAATCTGCAGAGGAATGGAAGCTAACCAAAACATCTTCAAATTACTGAAGTGCTGTACCCTAACATATTCGCTGGAAAAGAAACCAACATACATCAACCAGGTTAATTATCCAGTAGAGCCGCTTTGTGTGCGTCGTCTTTTTTCTCATATTTCATCAACACGGTAGAGGTTTTTGTTGTGTCCGATAGACAGCATTAGGCAACTTGGACATATGCTCCGTTATTTAGGATTAATTAGGTAAAGGTGTGTTCGTGTCTACATGCAGAATTCGCTTGCTACACGTTGAATTAATTAGCCTTGTTCATGCTCATTGATATGTACGTGCATTGACATGCATGTAAGATATAAGATAAATTCATGTTGTTTTACATAAGAGACATTTTATTCTGTGAAAATCACTTCAGAATAGTTGTCCGAACAATCACAACCTTACTTGATTTGACAGGAATAACATCAATAAAAGCATTCCTTTTTTTTCCAGTCCCTGTTGCGACATTCCAGGCGTGAATTTTGTGTTGTCGGCTTGGTGTGTCATCCCAAATAAATATACGAAGAGGAAAATTTCAACTGCAGATTTTTCCTTCAGGAGAATAGTCTTCAGGCGGTGATAATGTCAGACATTTCTCTTGTCTTTTCTTCCCATTTACTTTGCTCTGCACTGCTTCTTTTCTTTTAGAGAAAGAAAGAGGGAAAGAGAGAGATGGATTGTAACTTCAACTACCTAAACCGTAATTAGTAGTGTCGCGCATCAGTCTTCTTACCCATACTTTTAACTCTTTACCAAAGCAATACGATCATCATTGGTGACCTCCATGGCTATCGGCAGGAATATTGATAGGATTAGCACCCTTATACCACATGGCCACTCCCCCTCATCAACCTGGTAACTACTCTATTTAGTCCTTCCCACCATTATGATGAAAGGGAGGTACAATAGCTTCGTATAAGACAAATAAACATGCCCAAGTTTAAAAGATATCATAGCTGACTGCGTCTACCTAACTTTACACCACATAGTGTCCAGTAGTTTTCTTAAGTAAAAGTGACTTAATATAATTTACATAGTAAAGATATTAATAAATAGTCTACAGTTCATGATTAAGTGCAAAACGAGTTAGGTCCATCCGTTAGCCCTGTTCTTATTCTATAACAAAAAGAAGTAGAGTAATTGAAATATGGGTTTAAGAGTCCGTAGAGTTTATTAAATTTAAAATTCGTATTGGTTTAGTTTTATTATTTGCTTACCGCCATTCTCGCGCATGCATAAAATGTAATAATGATGATGTTAAAATGCTGGTGTCCTTACATAGTTTATCTAGTTTGTAATGCAATTATATCTTTATATTTCATTCACTTTTCCATGAAAGAAATGAAGCAGTTACATTTTCTGTTTCCATTTTAGTTGATCTGTGAGGCTGCATTGTATGAAATTCTCTGTCTATCTAATTGTCTTACTCTAATTCTCTTCGCTAATCTTTTTTATTCATCTATGCTTTTTCTCTCTTTTTGCTTTTCGGTCTTTCTTTTTTCTCTCTCTTTTTTTTTCTTTCTCTCTCTCTTTCTTTTTTTCTTCTCTCTCTTTCTTTTTATCTCTCTCTCTCTTTCTTTCTCTCTCTCTCTCCTCTTTCTCTCTCCCTCTCTCTCTCTCTCTCTCTCTCTCTCTCTCTCTCTCTCTCTCTCTCTCTCTCTCTCTCTCTCTCTCTTTCTCCCTTTTCTTGTGTTTTCTCTTTTCCTGTCTACTGTTGATCGCCCCTTCGTTTCCTGTCATTCCCTTCGTTTCCTCTCTCTCTCTCTCTCTCTCTCTCTCTCTCTCTCTCTCTCTCTCTCTCTCTCTCTCTCTCTCTCTCTCTCTCTTTCTCTCTCTCTTTCTCTCTCTCTTCTCTCTCTCTCTCTCTCTTTCTCCCTTTTCTTGTGTTCTCTCTTTTCCTGTCTACCGTTGATCGCCCCTTCGTTTCCTGTCATTCCCTTCGTTTCCTTTTAATTTCCCTTGTGTTCCTTGCGCCCTTTTCCTCTAAGCTTCAGGATCATTTCCTCTTCGCTTTCTAACCTTTCGCACCCTCTTGCCTTTTGCCCCCATTCTTTTTCTTTCTTTCTTTCTTTTTTCTCCTCTCTTTGTGCCTTATAGTCTCCCCCACCCCCTTTTTTTATTTATCTCTTTGTTCTTTCTCCAAGCTTTATCACGTCATCATATTTTTATTTTCATCCTTAATCCCTTCGCTAAGCTTTATTATCTTATTTTATCTCTTCTCCGGGCTTTATCACGCCAGTTTATTTATATTCATCAACTCCCTAATCCCTTCACTAAGCCTTATTAGTTTTCCATTTACTCTTCTCTTACTTTAAGGACTTTCCTTTACTTTACTTCTTTCGCGTTTTCATCTAACTATACCCTTACGTCACTTCATCGTTATCTTTGTTATCTCACCTATCCCTTTCTCTAAGATTTATTACCTGTTTTTATCGCTTCTTAAATCTTGATCTCGTTTTAATTTCACTTAAGCTTTATTTTTCCCCTACCTTTATCATCTCACTTTATTCTACTTCTCCAAACTTTATCTTCCCTTTTATGTATCTCCCACCTTCTCCCTGACCCTCAATCTTCCTTCCTCTCTCTCCCTTGCACGTAAATACACACCCTCGTTTAAGGGCCATTACCTTTGCCTCCCCAGTGAGCTGACTTCCTGATATTGATCTGGCCGGGGGTGTGCTGATAACTTCCATCTATGTTACCCTATTTTACACTCTTATATACAGCACACTTCTTCCCATCACCCTTCCTCTGGAGGTTATGGATACCTTCCCCCATCTTTATTCTCAGTTGTAGGGTGTTATCTTGCCCTACTTGTGTTCGGGTGCTCTTTAACCTTGCCCCCGTGTTGCCCTAATCTAATCCTTAAAGCTTGAATTTACCCTTAATATCCTTGGTTTCCATTTCGTTTATCAATTTCAAGAGTGTAGTGTTAAATCCTATAACTTGTTCTGTAACAGAATTTCACATATGATATGTTTCTTTTCTATAAAAAAAAAATGTATTGATGAAGTTAATAATATCATTGAAGAAACATTGTTCTTTGGGAGAGAGAGAGAGGGAGAGAAAGAATAGGGAGAGAGAGAGAAAGGGGGGGAGAAAGAGAGAAGGAGGAAGATAGAGAGAGAGAGAAAGAGAGAACGAATAAGCAAAAGCTCGACATGTGAGCACGACCACAACTAGTATAGTATCATTTAATTATTTATTCAGACTACCTCGCAGACCTCAATCAAATATTTAACTTTACCACCACTTACTCATATGTGCCACCGTTTCTCTTCTACTTCTTTTATCTCACCCCAATAACCATACTGCCTACCACTACCTTTGCACTACCGTCGTCTTGGTTAACGACACCATCTCACTATCCCACAAGCACCCTTTAACTCAGCCACATCATTAACCTTTGCACCACACTTCCGTCTCCCTAAGCGACCACACACCATTACGTCATCACATAAACATCACGCTTTCCCTCCTTCACTCAAACCATCCATCACAACGAACAAGGGAAGCAAATACTTGATATATATATAACCGAAGGGGGAGTTTTTTCGGGAATCCCATTGCATCATATCAGTAATGATTGTAGGGATCGTATTTTGGTGTATTTGTTTAACTTTTTTATGAATGAAACCCATAGTATTACACTGACAACGATAACCGTGATTATGTTTGTATTTGTAGTGTTTATCATTTTCTATGAGTGCGAAGATATTATGAATGAAGCCTATAGTATCACACTATCAACGGTAATCGTGATCGTACTTTCTTTGATTCATTCATCCTTCTCAAAGAAAGTGAATATTTTATGAATGAAACTTATATTACCACACTGAACATATTTTCTTTAGTGTGTTAACTTCTTCATTAGTGTGAATATTTAATGAATGGAGCCCATAGTACTGCATTAACAACAATAGTCGTAATCTTACTCTCTTTAGTATGTTTATACTACACTAATAACGTTATTAATTCATAAGTGTAGCCCATAGCATCACACTGACAACGATAACCGTGACCAAACTTTCTTTAGCAGATTATCCCTCATCTATAACGTTTATATTTGATGAATACATCACGCAGTATGTGTGTATGTATGGGTGTGTGTGTGTGTGTGTGTGTGTGTGTGTATGTGTGTGTGTGTGTGTGTGTGTGTCTATACAGCTTGCTAATTAGGATATGTGGGTGTGCCATGTGTAATAAATGTATGGAGGGAAGTCTTTAACTGTATAATAGGTCACGTAAAAAAATACACACTTATTATTCAATATATCATTAGCTTTGTTTAATAGTAACAGCAAAATAATATTATTGATGATAACATTAATAATGATAATAACAATGATGATTAATGATTATGATAGAAAAAGCAGTAGGTATATGATACAAGTAATGATAATGATATAGATAACAATATGAGCTATATTGTACATTCCTAAACATTGAGATAAAATTCTCCAGAGGTAAAATATAATAAGCACAAAGGATAATATATTTGTTTTTTCTTTTTTTACATTATGTGAATCTAAATCACATGTTTTCTCTTCTCCTTTTTTTTTCTTCTTTTTTTGCGAGAGGTCAAAGTTTGCGAATAAAAGTTTCATTCAGTTTTCAATGTGTCGCATTTCATGAGATTCACAATGTCACTGATATATTTCTGCACATTCTTAAAATCTTCACAGATCAAAGGATATTTGTTCTCTTTTGATGGATATCCCGGTTCACTATTTTTTTTTTTTTTTTTTTTTTTCTTCTTCTGCTGATGTAGTTTTATATTGCGATGCATGAGGATTATCTGAATGAAAATAGCTTTTGTTGTTGTTGTTTTTTGGAATGTCAATTCTTTTAGTGAAACTCATTCGTTAATCATAAGCCTTGCGAGAGTAGAGGCAATTTCGTCCGTCATTAATTTTCATAATTGTTGCACTGCATGTTCATTTGCAGAGCGGGGAGTTAGAAAGCCAAAGCATGCGTGAGATTCAGTGTATACACGCGTGTCTTCTCTACCATACCCACACAAACCCCAGCGTCATACCACCAGCTTCTGTCTCTTTATCTTCGTATAATGTATAAGACTTGTATAATGTATAAGACTTTCACTACAGGAGTAAAACTTCGCTTCCGTAATGCCCCTTATACACTGAGAGGTTTTAGGCTTTAGGAGAATCTTCTTACATATCTTGTCTTAGCGATGTCTATCTTAGGCTTACATTAGGCTATCTTGGTCTTCTTTCTCTCGCCTCGACTTTCATTTGTCTGCTGTGCCACTTGGTCGTTTGTCTTCAGGTGCCACATATTTTCCTCCGTCTATGCTGCTCTTTGCTTCGTTTGTCGTTAGTGTCGTCTTCTAAACGTTCTAATCTATACGTTTCCTTTTCCCTATCTTTCCCTTCAATTTCTTCTCCTTCCATCTTGCTATCTACACCTTTTTCCTTCTCTCGATGGCATAGTCATGAGCAGCTAGCCTGTTTCCCTTATATTCTTTACTATTCTTTACTATGTTGACAACTTTTTGGGATACGCAGGTTGAATGCACAAGCACTAAACTAAGCCTCCCGTTGTCCTTTGTATGTTTCAGCCAAACACCAATTTTCTTTCATCGCAAATGGCTGTTCGATATTCAGACGTGGATAACAATACCGCAAATTAGGGTGTTAGGGTGCTAGACGATGGCTAGAGAGAAACATAAAAGCAGTTAGTTGTTTTGACATCCTCGACAAACTTAGTGGTTTAGATAAGTGTTTTGTTGTTGCTGCTGCTATTTCAATCAAAATTATAAAGCACTAATTGTTTCTTGCTTTATATCAATGCATATCCCTTATTGTCGACTTAACATTACTATCCCCTTATAAAGTGCATTTGCTTTCTCATTCGTGCCGTGTGCATCATTCTAGTTCAGCGCCTCCCTGTCTTTGACAAAGCGCGCCTCGTTTGTCTTTCCCGTCGCACACACGATTTCTCTACAGTGCCAAGCCTGCAACACGAGCCTCGAGTGCCACGGCTCCCATCTATCTTGGTGCCACGCCCACCATCCATACGTTAAGGCGTCCTTTGCATTAGGACGACAGGCCGGGTTTCCTTGTCCTTTATAGCCTTTTTTCTTTGCTCTCCATCTCCTTCCTTCCTTCTCCTTCCTCTACTTTCCTCCTCCTCCTTCATCCCCTCTCCTTTTTCTCCATTCCTTTTCTTTCTAATATCCCTGTCCTTTCTTTATCTTTTCTCCTCATCCTGCATCTTCTTTCTCTCTTTATTTTCTTGTCCTCTTTATCCCACCCTCCTTGTTCCTTTGTCCTCCTCCTCCTTGTCTCCTTGTCCTCCATATTTCTTCCCCCTTCGCTCCTTTGTCCTCCATATTCCTTCATTCCTGTTCCTGTGTCTTCCATATCCCTTCCCCCTTCTCTCCTTTGTCCTCCTCATTCTTTCCTCCTTGTCTCCTTTATCTTCCTCCCTCCTTCTTGTCTCCTTTGTCCTCCATATTTCTTCCCCCTTCTCTCCTTTGTTCTCCATATTCCTTCCTTCCTTTTCCTTTGTTTTCCATATTCCTTCCTCCCTCTCTCCTTTGTCCTTCAGATTCCTTCCTCCTTGTCTCCTTGTCCTCCATATCCATCCTCCTTGTCTCCTTGTCTCCATATTCCTTTCTTCTTGTCTCCTTGCCATCCATATTCTTTCCTCCTTGTCTCCTTGTCTCCTTTGTCCTTCATAGATTCTTCCCCCTTCTCTCCTTTGTCTTCCATATTCCTTCATTCCTGTTCCTTTGTCTTACATATTCCTTCCTCCTTCTCCCCTTTACCCTCCATATTCCTTCTTCCTTGTCTCCTTGTCCTCCATATTCCTTCCCTCTTGTCTCCTTGTCCTCCGTATTCCTTCCCCCTTTTCTCCTTTGTCCTCCATATTCCTTCCTCTTGTCTCCTTGCCCTCCATATCCCTTCCCTCTTGTCTCCTTTGTCCTCCGTATCCCTTCCTCCTTGCATCTTTATCCTCCATATTCCTTCCTTCTTGTATCCTTATCCTCCATATTCCTTTCTTCTTGTATACTTATCCTCCGCACTCGTTCCTCCTTCTCCACTCGTCTGAGGCTGAGGGAGAGGAGGGAGGGAAGAATACGTCGCCTCAGCATGTTTTGTTTAATTTTGTCTCAGCCTAAACTTGCCGGAGAAATTGTCAGGCATGTCGCCTTCCCAACCCCCTTCTCACATTTTTTAACTCCTTCCCTCCCTCTCTTCTTCCGTTTTATCTTTTTTCTTTCTTTCTTTCTTCCTCTTCCTCTCTTTTATATTCCTCTCTTTGCCCTCTTCCTTTCTTTATTATACCCCTCTCTTCACTCCCTCCCTTTTCCATCTCTTCTCTCCCTCCCTTTCCTCTCTTTTCCTCTCCCTTGACTCCCTTCCCTTGCTTCCTTTTCTTTTCTTTCTTCCTTTCCTTTCATTCCTTTCTCTCCTTTTTCCTCCCTTCTCTCCCTATTCTCCCCTTCCCTACCCTCCTTCCCTTCCATCTTCCTTCTTCCCTCCCATTCCCTCCCTTCCCCATACTTCCCTTCCCTCTCCCTTCTTCCCTCCTATTCCCTCCCTTCCCTCCCCCTTTCCCTCTTTCCCTCGCCTTCCATCCCTTCCTTCCCTCCTCTTCTTCTCTCCTCTTCCCTCCCTTCTGTCCCTCCCGTTCCCTCCCCCTTCTTCCCTCCTCTCCCCCTTCCCACCCTCCTGTTCCCTCCCTCTTCTTCCCTCCTCTTCCCACTCTCCCTACCTTCCATCCTTCCCTTCCATCTCCCTTCTTCCCTCCCCTTCTCTCCCATTCTCTCCTCCTTCTCCCCTCCCCTTCTCTCCCATTCTCTCCTCCTTCTTCTCTCCCCTCCCTCCATTCCCTCCCTCCCGTTCCCTCCATCTTCTTCCCTCCCCTTCCCTCCCTCCCTTCCCTCCCCTTCTTCCCTTCTTCCCTACCCTTCTCTTCCCTCCCCCTTCTTCTCTCTCCTACCCCCCTTCCCCCCCTCCCTTCCTTCCCCTTTCTTCTCTCCCTTCCTTCCCTTTCTTCCCTCCCCTTCTCTCCCCTTCCCTCCCCTTCTCTCCCCTTCTCTCCCTCTCTCTCTCTCTCTTCCCTCCCCCTTCCTCCCTCCCCTCCCCCTTCCCTCCCTCCCTTCCCTCCCTTCCCTCCCCTTCTTCCCTTCTTCCCTACCCTTCTCTCATATTCCCTCCCCCTTCTTCTCTCCCCTAACCCCCTTCCCTTCCCTCCCTCCCTCCCTTCCCTCCCTCCCTTCCCTCGCCCTTCTTCCCTCCCCTTCTCTCCCCTTCTCTCCCCTTCTCTCCCCTTCCCTCCCCCTTCCTCCCTCCCCTACCCCCTTCCCTCCCTCCCTTCCCTCGCCCTTCTTCCCTCCCCTTCCCTCGCCCTTCTTCCCTCCCCTTCCCTCCCCTTCCCTCCCCTTCCCTCCCCCTTCCTCCCTCCCCTACCCCCTTCCCTTCTCTCCCTCCCCTTCCCTCACCCCCTCCCATTCACACCCTCCCATTCCCTCCCCTTCCCCCTCTCCCCCATCCTCCCGCGACATTCTACACTGCGAAGCGACCAATTAGAGTCAGTTTGGCTGAAAATTACTGAAAATTACACGTCAGCTTCTCCCCGGCGCTGATTGCCAAAGCCGACTGACACTGCTTGGAGAGGGTCGAGTGCCCGCCCGGCTCTCCCTTACGGCTGCGAGGTGGGAGCCTAGGCTGAGGGGCTCATGTGCCTGGGTCTCTATCCGGAAATGTGAATGGGTGGTTTGTCTTGTGTGAGTTGGTTCCTCTGTTATTTTCTTTCTTTATTTTTTATCCTTTTTTACTGTCTCTGACTTTCTCGCCTTCTCTCTCTCTCTCTGACTTTCTCGTTTTCTCTGTCTCTTTCTTTCTTTCTCTCTTTTTCTATCTTTCTCTTTCTCTTTCTCTCTCTCTCTCTCTTTCTGTCTCTCTCTCTCTCTCTCTCTCTCTCTCTCTCTCTCTCTCTCTCTCTCTCTCTCTCTCTCTCTCTCTCTCTCTCTCTCTCTCTCTCTCTCTCTCTCTCTCTCTCTCTCTCTCTCTCTCTCTCTCTCTCTCTCTCTCTCTCTCTCTCTCTCTCTCTCTCTCTCTCTCTCTCTCTTTCTATCTCTCTATCTCTCTCTTTCTCACTCTCTCTCTTTCTATCACTCTTTATCTCCCTCTCTCTCACCTTATCTTTATCTATATCTCTCCCTCTCTCTCTACATTCTCTAAAAAAGCAAACTTGAATACATCATAACGAGTGATTTTTAAAAATAGCCACCGTCCCTCGTTGCGCTGCCGTTGAGATCTGCAACATCAAAAGAGCTCGAACGTGCGCCATGGGAGTCCGGATGCTGCATTGCAATCCACGCAAGCACATGCACTAAATCTGGATTAATTGGTCGGGACTTTTGTGCAAGCATATTGAAATACATGGTACCCTAATTCGGCCCCTATTTTACCCTGATGGAAACTGAGGTGGGAAGCATTGCAGGGAAGCATTGCAGGGAAGCGGTCATGTTCTCTGCTCTCCGCTTCGTGGGTGAAATAGATTGAACTTTCTGGAGGAAACGCGGACTAACTTCTCCCTCGTGAAAGTTTGAAGAGAGAATCTAAATATGTGTTCGTTTTTTTTTCTCTCTCTCTGGAATGGTTATCTCACCAGTTTTATTTTGCTCTTTTCCTTTCATTGTTTTTTGGTTTTTTGTTTTTTTGTTTTTTTTATCTCTCGAATAAACACTAACCGTGACTTATTGCAGCTTTGAGGGCCAACGGTTGCGCCGAACTCTTGCTTTCTTTTTAAGGTCGAAGGAAAGATTCTTCGTGAGAGGAAAACAGATGGATCCATTGAGATTCTTTCTCCCTCTCTCCCTTTCTCCCTCCCTAACTTCCTTCACTCTCTTCCTCATTCCCTCACTATCTTCCCTTACTACCTTCCTACCCTCCCTTTCTCCCTTTCTCCCTCCCTTTCCTCCCTCTTTTCCCTACCTACTTTCCCTACCTTTCCTTCCTTCCTTCCCTTCTTCCCTCCCTCCCTACATACCTACCTACCTACTTATCTTCCCTACCCTCCCTCCCTCCTTCCCTCCCTCCCTCCCTTTCTCCCTCCCTCCCTTTCTCCCTCCCTCCCTCACTACGTTTCCCTCCTCCCTCCCTCACTACCTTTCCACCCTCCCTCCCTCCCTCCCTCCCTCCCTCCTTCCCTCACTACCTTTCCACCCTCCCTCCCTCCCTCCCTCCTTCCCTCCCTCCCTCCCTCACTACCTTTCCACTCTCCCTCCCTCCCTCCCTCCCTCCCTCCCTCCCTCCCTCCCTCCCTCCCTTTCCACCCTCCCTCCCTCCCTCCCTCCCTCCCTCCCTACCTTCCCTCACTACCTTTCCACCCTCCCTCCCTCTCCCTCCCTCCCTCCCTCCCTCCCTCACTACCTTTCCACCCTCCCTCTCTCTCTCCCTCCTTCCCTCCCTCCCTCCCTCACTACCTTTCCACCCTCCCTCTCTCTCTCCCTCCTACCCTCCCTCCCTACCTTCCCTCCCATCCCCTGTTAACAGACAAGCGACTTAACGCGAGAGTCTCCGTCGCCGGACATAAAAACCTATCACCCTCTGCCGTTTCCTCTTCCCGTATCTTGCAACGATAGACCTTTCTCCTCGAACACTACACGCACTCATAAACTCATGAAAAGAACTCATGACATTACCTCGGGAGATAAAAACTCATGACATTAACACATGGAATTAATTCATGGCATTAACTCGTGACATTACCTCAGGAGATTAAAACTCTTGACATTAACACACGAAATTAATTCATGGCATTAACGTTTGATCTTAAAAATGTGACATTAACTGAAACATTCAGACATAATATTAAAACATGAAATTAATTCATGGAATTTACTCATGAAATTTACTCATGAAAGTTACTCATGAAATTACTTCATGAAAGTTACTCATTAAATGACTTCATGAAATTTACTCATGAAATTTACTCATGAAATTTACTCATGAAATTGATCTATGAAATTTACTCATGAAATTGATCTATGAAATTTACTCATGAAATTAATTCTTGAAATTTATTCATGAAATTTACTCATGAAATTTACTCACGAAATTACTTCATAAAATTTACTCAGGAAATTTACTCAGGAAATTAATTCATGAAATCAACTCATGAAACTTATTCATAAGATTAACTCATGATAATTAATGATATTCAAATATAGAAAAAAAGTATAAATCTCACTGAATAACAAGTCCACGACGTTGTAAAGTTATTCACTCTCATTTATACTTCATAAATGTAATTCATACCTTTAATTTGGTTTACCATTCTTGAGTTTGTTTGTTTGTTTGTTTGTTTTTTTTACTTTGTAAAACAATGGTGTATTGTTGCATCTTGCTGTGGGTTAGGATTCGATTTTTTTTTTTTTTTTCATTTATCAATTGTCATTATTACTTATAGTATCTAAAACAACAATAATAAATACAAAAACAAAAACAATAAAATTGCAGATTTTGTGTTCGTACAGTGGCAACCCGACAGATTTGCAACTCGTTTCCAACTGAATCCTGCACATAAACTCTGTTAGCACAAGTTCCGTACCGAAAGAAGGATACACCGTGAAACCACATTGTTGCAAATAGTCTCTCAAAGTTACACCCGCAGCAGCAGCCGTGGCGAGGTCGGTCCGCGTTTCTCCAGAGTTATGCAGTCTATATCTCCGTGGGTGGTTTGCAATTATAGCTAGATTGTTATAGAGTGAAACCATTATGGAGCGAGACCGACCTAACACTTTCTGCTTCATCTCG
>BOPN01000682.1:426339-428134 GCA_017312705.2 Penaeus japonicus | reverse complement strand
TTTTAGGGTATGTTTTTATTCCCCATAATGTTGTATGATGTATAGTTATGTATATATATATATATATATATATATATATATATATATATATATATATATATATATAAATATAAATATAAATATAAATATAGATATATATAAATATAAATATAAATATAAATATAGATATAAATATATAGATATAGATATAGATATAGATATCTATTTATTTATGTTTGTATATGTATATGTGTGTGTGTTTACTATGAATGTATATCTACTCTAGCTACTAATATCTAATAATCACCTACTTTCATTTATTCCTACTTGATCAAACTATTTTTCATCTGAGCGGATTGGAATACTGAAAGGAAATTTATCTGCTACTGTTTTCCAAAACTTTCTAAAAAGACACCTTATCTTCTTGATGTAATCATGTCCTTCCCTTTTGAAACATCTACTTGCTCTTCACAAGTATTCGCCTCCATCCGTTTCCCCTCTTCAGACCTTTACTTTGTGTCCTCGTGCCTTCGGCTTCCCTTTTTGAGATGTCATCTTGGCGTCCACTTGTCCCCTTCGCCGTCTCCGTCCCTTTTGTGAGATGTCCACTTGATGCCATCGTCTTCGCCGTCATAACCTTCGTCGGATTTCCTTCTGAGACGTCCATCCTACATCTCTTGAAACACGAACAAAGTACATTGCGACACAGGTAGAAAAAAGGTGTCGTCATAAAACGTTTCCTTGCTGTTCTAGCGTCTTTTCTGACGTCCACTTCCATCAAAGGGCGTCTACCTGATGTCCCCGTGTTTCCGCTAGAGTCTCCTACGCCTTCCTGAATCCTCACTTTGCGTCCCCTTGTCTTTTCCGAGGTCCACACTCGCCAACTTGATGTCTATCTGGCTTTGCTGACGTTCCCTCTCCCTCCGAGACGCCCTCTGTCTCGTCCCTCTTCAGACCTTACTTGGTGCCTTCGCCTTCGTCTCCTTCCGTCCTGAATGTTTATTTGATGTCGCCGTCCTCGTTATCCCACGGTAAGATGCTGTTCATGTTGCCAACGTCGTCCGTGGCTCGTTTCTTCATCTTCTGGCTGGCGACGGACGTCTTGGGGCGCTCCTTCTTCTCCTTGGCCCGGACCTCTTCGCGCGTGGAGTCGGCGCCCGACTGGAGGCCCACGTCGAAGTCGTCCTTGGTTTCTGCCTCGACAGTTTCCTCCGAGCTGCCCGACGGCGCCACCTTGTTCTTGCTGCTGCGCCGGGGCTTCGAGGCCCACTTCTCGCCCGAGTCATCCTCCGGCGGCGGCGAGGCGTCGGTCTCGAGACTGGCCTTGCCCTTCGGTTCCTTGGCAGCCGCGCCCTCGGCCGGCGGTGCGGTGGTTAGGCCCTTATTGTCCCCAGCCTTGACGCCCTTGCCCTTCTTGGTGCCGAAGCCATCGTCGAAGGTCATGGTGAAGCGCGACGGTGTCTTGCGCGCCGAACCGATGCGCCGCATCTTTGCCGACGGCAGCCGCGGCCGCGCCAGAGCGTTCACGTCGACGGGCGGCTGCGGCGGCGGCTTAACAGTCTTGGCTGCCGCGGGACCTACGACCGGAGGCGCCGCCACCAGCGGGGCAGCGGCCGCGGCCGTGGCAGTCTCCGCCTGGATGACGATCCTGGGCTGCGCAAGGCGCCGCGACGCCAGCATGTCGGCGTCGTCGGAGTCGTCGGACTCGTGGCCGCCGAGCGCCGCCGCCAGCAGCAGCTCCTCGTCGTCAATGAAGGCAGGGTTGTCGAAGCCGTCCTCGGGCTTCTTCTTCTTCTTCTTCTTCTCCGGCGGAGGC